>CM055080.1:2187993-2332605 GCA_029204045.2 Tillandsia leiboldiana | reverse complement strand
AGGAGCTACACTCCACTCACCCCGGTCATTAGCCGGGGAGCTTCGCTCTACCGCTATATAATCCCTCGCCGATAATCATTCACATTCCGCTGGTTGAATGGCCTGGGATTACCAATGTGACGCCCCACTCCACGGGGGGTCACCCATCCTAGAACTACTAGCTTAGCACGCTTAACTCTCATGTTCCTCTTGGATTCTGCTACCATCCAAAATGCTATAGCAGCGGGTTAGGATTAGTCCTATTATATCATTTATATAGAGGACTAATCCAAATTTCCGGGGTGTGTCAAATGTGTGTGCTTCACCGCGTTGAGTGCATTAGATCCTTCGTCATAATATTCTCTAAAACTGCACAGTGCCTTAAACATTCTTAACAAACTAGTCATAGATCTGAAGTGCGAACTCCAACAAGTATCACCGGCCTTTGCAACAGTGCCAACTTGATTGAGTCGTTTCCCGTCTCAAGCTCATTATTTTAATCATTTCGGCAATTTAAACAACTATGGAACTTTTTTAGTTCATCATTTCGCTTGGTAGAAGTTCCCAACAATATTGACAATGTACTTAATTTTGAGTAAAATTCATAAACTCAAGAACACTTAGATGCCGCAACCAAAGCCAATTGGAGCGATGGGCCTAAAATGGATGTAGTATGCATAGGGGCAATCATTAGAAATTAGTGCTTGTAATGTTGGGTCGTATATAATACGGATCTAAATAGGGGAAGAAACACTAGAGGGGGGTGAATAGGTGTAAACGTAATAAACACTCAAAAATCGTTGCGATAAAACCCAATGCGGAAATGAAAATAACTCGCAAGATTTTTACGTGGAAAACTCCATCACCGGAGTAAAAAACCACGGGACCGATAACACGGCAGAAATCCACTAGATTTAAAACACGTACAAGGTGATTTACCGTACACACTTACGACTCAACCTTTTCCATACGCTCCTAGAGGATCTTCTCCGCTCGCTCCAGACGCTTCTCGAATCCACGATCTGCGCCCAACGCCGAATCCACGGCGTCCAACGTCGAATCCACGACGTCCGACCGAATCCACGGTCTTCACCCAATAGCACCCTTCGAATCCACGAACGTGCCTCGCTCCGAATCCACGAGAGCGATTGAACCTTGAATCCACAAGGACACGCGAATCCACGCGCCGATTTTGGGGTAATCGTTGTTTTTGGGTGGTGATGATCCGCCGAATACTTAGATCAAAGATAGATCGGAAATACCATCTAAGTATTCATTAGTTTGATTCAACTCAAGATGTGAGTATGAAAACCTAGAATCAAACTAATCAATATAGATGAAGAAAACATAGAGTATTCTCTAATGATTTCCTTTCTTCTCTATATGTGGGATCTATAGCCGTATAAGATGATATATGAAAATGACGGCTATGTGGATTGACCCTAGAAAGAAAGACATCGGGTCTATTTATAGGTTAGAAACCCTAGGAATGAGATAAGAATCAAAAACCTGCCATTTCTGGAATTTTACGGACGGCGATCCGGATCGTGATAACTGAGATCCGGATCGTCATAACGAAACAGCCAATTTCCAGAAAAACGAAGGTTCGGGATCCGGATCATGTGACTACGATCCGGATCGTTCATACAGTTCACCAAACATCAACGTTCGGGATCCGGATTGCGAAGCAAGATCCGGATCGTTCAAGGTAGATGGTAACTCAACGTTCGGGATCCGGATCAAAAGACTACGATCCGGATTGCGACGATGTATGAACGAACCACCTTCGGGATCCGGATCGAACAGCCTGATCCGGATCCTGAACATGTCCCAAGTCCAGTTTTGATTTTTTATGCAATGAAAGATTCTTCCAAGTGTTTCTACACTACAAGAAGTATTCGGATCACACAAATTCTTTAGTTAAACATACCTGATCCTTTTGAATTCTTTCTTTCCTTGAGATTGAGTTAAATGATCCAACTTTCTTCACCTTCAATCTTCAGGACTTGAAACTTTCCACGAAACTACGCCAACTCAAATTCCGTAACAATCTCCCCCTTTGGCAGTTCGTGACAAAACACAGATCCACTAAAGAAAATTCAAAAAAGATATTTTTGTTGCTATCACCATACAACAAAAATTTACAATGGAGATCCAAAATACAAATACATGAGTTAAATTCCTAAAACAGCACTCTAGACTTAGACATCTGTACTCTCTGCAAAAAGAAATCATTCTTGACAAAAGAAATCGTTAGATACCTCAAGAATTTTGTATCATTCAAAAACCACAAACAGAGATGAAGTTTAAACTCATTTATACTTATCATGACATTTATATTCAGATATGTAAACTGATCATAGTTAAAAAATACCACATATCTTCTTTGCACGTAAAAACCAAATGTCATGACATGTTTGTGACAAACTTAAATAAATATAGATATGTAATTGATCAGAGTTAAGAACCAACATATCTTCTATGCAATCAAAAACCAAGTGTCACAAACTTGTTAGTGAACATCAACTTGTTAGTTATATTACATGCCCAAATAGTTAGCAAATAGTTAGTCGAGGCATGCATTCATACAGCTGAAAAACCTCAAGTTGAGAATGGAAGTTGGAGTAATACTTACCTTGATGTTCATCCAGTTTTCATATCAAACATTGTTCACTTACCTTGATGTTTCATGCAGTCAACATTGTTCAAAGTTCTCTCTAACTCTCTCCCCCTTTTTTGTCACAAAACAAAGCCAAAATGTAGTTAAAGACTACGAAATGTGAGGAGAGTAAAAGTTCCAATAAAATATAAAACCTGAGAACTAAGCTAACGTAAGTATAAAACTAAATCCTAAAATCGTAATCCTGCACAAAAGGAAAGGAAAAGAAAATGAGTCAAAAGTAATCAGTTGTCAGAATCTGAGTCTTCAGAGCTTGTGCAACCCATCTTAGAGAGTATCTTTCGCATCCGCTTGTCCATTGAATTGATCTTCTTCGTTATGGTAATGTGAGCTGCCGTTGTAATCTCAAGCTCTTTGGTAATTCGTTGTTGCTCCGTCAAAATTTGTTCTTGCTTAACAGATAGTCGCTGTTGTTCCTTGATAATCGATGTTATTGATGCTTCATCATCTGTGCCAGTTGCTTGTCGAGATGGTGATGCGGCAGTGCTTGTACTGTGCTTTGTTCCAGATGCAGGAACTGGAGTGACATGCGGCAACTTATGGAGGGATTTGACAATAGTAGACTCATTTATCATGCTCAGACATTGATGATAAGTTGTTGAAGTAATGTCACCTGAAATTTCTGTAAAATCCTCATTATAATCAAGGGAAATGGAATTCTCTCAGTGGGGTGAGGATGCTCAACATATCGTGCCATCCTATTCCAGATAATGTATGGAATATTGATATTCAATGCCGTTGCCTCTGATCGATGTCCTATGAGATACAAAAACAGCAACCGGTCCCATCTCACAACCTTTGTCTGCATATTTGGAAGTATATTGTAGCATGTGATGAAGTTTAAGAAGCGATATTCAAGACGAAGTTCTTTAGATCGAACAGATTTTTCGGTTGATTGTGTTCCCTCGAGACAAATTCCCTCTATAACTTTTTGCCATAATGTGTTTTGTCAAATTTACCCCCTTCAAGTAGTGAACTCCTTTCTTGCTGGCTTCCATTCCCAAAACCTCGCCAATCAATTGTGGAGTAATCTTAAACCTTGTGCCTTGGATGTTCGTGTAGAACTCCATAGGACCGTTCTCAACCTCTCGAAGATGTCGTGCATTAGTGTAGAAGGTCCTCACATGATTGCAAACAGTAGCCAAGAGTTTCTGGGAAACGACATACTTGAATAAGGTTTGCTTGTTCAATCAGAAGGCCAAAGGCAGGGGAGTGACCTTGCAGAGCCTCAATGTTAACATGCCTTTCACCAATGCATTCGCGATGTGCAAAGGCTCGAAGACGATCAGTGTTAACGAATACTTCTTCCAAGCGATGTGGGGAGTCAGGAGCTATCGGCGTGTCAACATTAATGTCCTGTCGTAGCCCACAGCGTCTAGTTATTCTCTTTCTTTTCATGGAGATGATTGGTGCTGCCATTGATGCTTTTCCTGGTCCTTTATTTGTCTTTTCTTTTGATTTAACAGACGCCTTTCTCCTTGAATCATCAGACGGTTCTTGTTCATACATTGAGTCATCATCATCCGTCAATGCTGCCCAGTCAACCTCATGACAATCTACCTCTGTGTCACTGACCTCGACAAAATCACCTTTTTGTTGGAGGTTCTTGGCTCTCTTTAGTTTATTTGTAGGGCGAGTGTGTACCATTGAGACCAGGAGAAGGATTAACCAAGAGAAACACATTGAATTAAGTGCCATTGAACAAAATGCTTGAGTTAAGAAGGTGTCCTGTGAAAACCAACTCAAGAACACAAAAATTCTTAGTTTTCAAAAATTGAAAAAATTGTACCCAAACAATCATAATCATGTAGAGAGACTAAGAATCAAATTAGTTTTGCAAAAGGACTTTTAAAAATAGATCAATTGCATGAATTTCGAAAATCCTTATTATATGCCATAAAACCGAAATTTTAGAAATCGAAGCCTAAAAATCCGTTAATCAGGAGAAAACCTAGCATATAATCAAAACTAAACAACCCAGAGTTCTTATTTCAAAGAAATTTGATCAAAAACCATCCACAAACAAAATCGATCCAAGAATTTCGTACGTTTGAGGAGGAAAAGAGAAAAAACGGTGAAAAACCGAGATTTTGATCAATAAACTTACTTGGAACTGAAGAACTTGAGTTAGAAAGCTTCCAAGGAGGATGAAATCTAGAGAGAAGCGCTCTGGAAACTTTTGAACAAAAGATTGGAGTAAAAGAAATCAAAACCCTTTTGTTCTTTATAAAAACCTAGCCGCGATCCGGATCCTCCCGAGCTTGCGATCCGGATCGGCTACCCGCAGTGAAAAAACTGCGTTCGGGATCCGGATCGGCAGGTCCAATCCGGATCGTCAGCCCGCAGGAGAAAACCTGCGTTCGGGATCCGGATCACCTTGCCCGATCCGGATCGGCCCCAATTTTTTCTTTAGAAAAATTTCAGAGAAATTCAAGAAAAACCAGAAAAAGATTGTAAGCACAAAGGTGTATCAACTTTAAACAAAAAGCATCGTTTCACACAACAAGAATTAGATTATGCCAAATCTATCAGTAATATCCAAAAATGAAACGAAAATTTACAAGAATTAAATCCCTTAAAGTTGAACACCTTCAATTACATCTAACTTGATCTTATGAGTAATGCCTTTATCAAATAATCAATTCGGTAAAGAAAATGAAATACAAAGATCAATAGATGTTTGAAATCCCAAATATGGTAGATAATATTTCTAGACAATCTGTTGAAGAGAGTGGCTCTTTGAGCATCTTTCTTTAAAATCCCACCTTATACCAACCTTGAAATTTGACAGAGTCAAGTATTTCAACATGCATTTTACTTAATCAAAAATTTGAACAACCATGCTTGGTATACATGTGGTAGCTGCACACAATACTCGGACGACCGAGGTGGTAGCTCTTTCCTCCATGTGGTGGTAGTTTTCACACTCCTCATTGGGATGTAACTCTTTCCACATCTTTTGAGCATTTTACATTATCTTTGACTCCCCCTCAATTGGCTATCAATTATTTAAGATATAAAGTATTCAACCAAAAATTGATCTCGATTTCATACTCGACTAAACAGTCAAATAAGATAATGACTATACCAAGAGATCATTGAGAGAGAAATTGACTTTGATCACTTTAGAAGATGATTTAATTAACATAAACGATCATTGCAACAATGAAATATTATGATGGCAAAAGCATAATAAATTTCTAAATGTGTGAACAGATGCAATTAAAGTCAATTAAGATCTATGCTCAATTACTATCCTATGTATAAACATAGATATTGAATAGAACAAAACAAATACAAAACCTATTTTAAGCAAAGGTTTCAAAAAGAAGTTTATTTCAAAGAAAGCATACCAATTGCTTTTCGCAAATGAATAAAACGTTTTTGATCCAAAGGTTTTGTTAAAAAGTCAGCTAATTGATCTTCAGTTGAAATATATGAAAGTTGAAGAGTATTTGATTCAACTAGCTCTCTAAGAAAATGATATCTAAGTTCAATATGTTTTGTTCTAGAGTGCAACACAGGGTTTTTAGAAATGTTAATTGCACTTGTGTTGTCACAAAGAATTGTTACCGAAGATGCTGAAATGCGGAAGTCACTCAATACGCTTTTCATCCAAATGAGTTGAGTTGAGCAACTTCCAGCTGAAATGTATTCCGCTTCGGCAGTCGAGAGTGCTATGCAATTCTGCTTTTTACTGTGCCATGCAACAAGGCAATGGCCAAGATAGAAGCATGCACCACTCGTGCTTTTCCGATCATCCACTGATCCTGCCCAATCGGCATCTGAGTATCCAACAATGTCCAGACTTGTTCCCATAGGATACCAAATTCCGAAATTAATTGATCCTTTGATGTACCGGATGATCCGTTTCACCGCTTTCAGGTGAACCTCCTTTGGTGCTGATTGATATCTCGCGCAAATCCCAACACTAAAGGATATATCCGGGCGACTAGCCGTGAGGTAAAGTAGACTTCCAATCATACTTCTATACAGTTTCTCGTCTACATTCTCACTATGTGATTCACTTCCAAGTCCCTTGTGGCTAGTTCCCATTGGAGTTGGAAAATCTTTACAATTTTCTAGATCAAACTTTTTGACCAACTCCAGTGCATACTTGGATTGACTCAAGTGAATACCTTCATCATTTTGTTTAATTTGCAATCCAAGAAAATAAGACAGTTCGCCCATCATGGACATCTCAAATTCGCTTTCCATGGTCTCCGCGAATTTAGAAGCATCATTATCTTTTGTTGCACCAAATACAATGTCATCGACATAGATTTGTGCTACAATGAAATTATTTTCATAATGCTTCACAAAGAGAGTCCTGTCAGCTCCCCCTCGAGTATAGCCCTTCTCCAAAAGGTGCTTTGTTAACCTTTCGTACCATGCTCGCGGTGCTTGTTTCAGACCGTAAAGAGCCTTTTTCAAACGAAAAACATGGTTAGGTTGTTTATGATCTACAAAACCTTTCGGTTGAGCTACATAAACTTCCTCATTTAAAAACCCATTTAGAAATGCGCTCTTGACGTCCATTTGAAATAATTTGATTTTAAAATGACAAGCAATGGCAAACAATATACGAATGGACTCGAGTCTAGCTACAGGGGCGAAAGTTTCGTCAAAGTCTATACCTTCTACTTGAGAGTAGCCTTGAGCAACTAGTCGTGCCTTGTTCCTGATGATAGTACCATCTTCATCTTTCTTGTTCTTGAAGATCCATTTGGTACCTATCACATTATGTTGCTTTGGAGGCTTCGTTAATTCCCAGACTTTGTTTCGCTCAAATTGATGAAGCTCTTCCTGCATTGCTTTAATCCAGTAGTCATCCTGAAGAGCTTCATCTATTGTCTTTGGTTCGATTAAAGATACGTAGCAAGCAAATCCGCAAACCAACTGCCTTCGAGTTCTAACTCCTTCTTGTGGATCTCCAATGATGTTCGATTCCGGATGATCCTTGGAGATTCGTAGCGTTTGTTGAAACGGAGTACTCGGAGGTACACGAGATGATTCCTGCACATCAGATAAACTAGAAGAACCATTAGATGCATCATTAATATTGGAAGTATTATTATGAGAAGATGCACTAGCAGGAGAATCATCATCTAGAGAGATATCGAGGGTAGATTTTTCAGATTCAAAATGAGAAGCTTCATCTACTTTAACATTTATAGATTCTACGATCGTCTTAGATTCAATGTTAAATACTCGATATGCTCTGCTATTCGTAGAATAACCCAAAAAGATCCCTTCATCACTTCGAGAGTCGAACTTTCCAAGATTTTCACGGTCACGTAAGATGTAACATCGACTCCCGAAGATACGAAAGTACTTGATATCCGGTTTTCTACTAAACCACAGCTCATATGGTGTATTCAAGGTTCCTGGGCGCAAATACACTCTGTTAATGACATAGACAGCGGTGTTCACAGCTTCAGCCCAAAAATGTAGCGGTAATTTCCGGCTATGAAGCATCACACGCGCCATCTCTTGAACAACCCTGTTTTTGCGCTCAACAACACCATTCTGCTGAGGTGTATAGGGTGCCGAGAATTCATGTTTGATTCCATTTGAAGTGCAAAAATCAATAAATTTTGAATTTATGAATTCTCCACCTCTATCACTTCTAACACGAATGATCTTTTCATTCTTTTCAATCATAATACGATGGCAAATCTCATGAAAAGAGTCAAACGTATCAGCTTTCTCTTTCAAAAATGCTACCCATGAAAACCGAGAGAAATCATCAACCAATAAAAAGATGTACCATTTACCTCCCAAAGATGGTTGACGAGTTGGCCAAAAGAAAAAGAAGAAAAGAAAATAGTCTACATAAACTATACAAGATTTAATCGTAGAACGATTAAAGACAAGGAGGGGTTTCACCTTTGCATACCCAAACCTTTTGAGTTTTGGAGTATGTTGGTAAAGGTTGAGAGATTCTCCTTGAAGACGACGTCTTATATGATTGATCTTTTTCTTTTGTCATCGTCTTGTTTGAGGTGCTACCAATGTTCTTTTCTTTTGAAAAATCCTTCCTTGAATTCCGGGAAGTGAGCTTATTGGTAGCAATTGCAAGATGTGGTTGATTTGTTCTTTGAGCTCCAATCTCGCAATTTCTTTCGATGTGCCCTGCAAAATTACAACGAAAACATACCTTTGAGCTTGACGATTCCGAAGAGGATGAGGTAGGTTTGTTGTCGTTGTTTGTCTTGAATTCCGGTGTCGGAGGAGGAGATACCGACTGAGGCACAAAGACTGTCCCACTCGAACTTGGACTGTTTCCAGTTTGAGTGTACCCGAGGCCGAACCGATTTGTTTGACCAAGACCAAGGAGTTTATCCAACTTACTCCTTCCTAAAGAGAATTGCTGTAAGTCATCCTTGAGTTGGAGAATGGTCTCTGTCATTTCCCGTCTTTCCTGTCGGCCCTCGCCATAGAGCTTCAAGAAGTAGTTTGCTTTGTTCACCATATCTATATAGTTCTTCTCGAGCTGCTCATTGGACTCTTGAAGGGAAACATTTGCTTTTATCAAACTATGCCTTTCCACTTCAAGATCGGTCGAGAGAGAAGTTACCCTTTTTACTTCTTCTTCGAGATCCTGCAATCTCCCTCTCAACCCCTTGTTTTGCTTAGCCGGTTTCTTTAAATCCTGTAAAGATCTGTGATAGGCTAGAGCAAACTCTTCACCTTCCGAATCATCCGATTCATTGTCCATTGCATTCTTTTCAACAGTGGAGTTGGACAATGATTCAGACGTACTTGCCATAAAGCACATGAATGGTGAAGATGTGGACGCGTGGAATGCCGTGGAGCTCTTTTCTTCATCACTTGAAGACGACTCATTTGACGTTGAGTTGTCATCCCAAGTGACGACTTGCATCGCCTTCTTCTTTGCAGGATACTTGTTAGGACACTCCGTTGCAATGTGGCCGTAGCCTCGACATTTGAAGCATTGCAGTTGTCCTTCTGAACTTTTCTTATCCTTTGAGAAGTTCTCCTGCTTTCTTGACTTGTGACTTGGAGTACCCTTGCCTTTGTTCCACTTTCCGAAGGATGGAGATTTGCTTGAATTACCCCTTCGAAAGTTGCGGCGAAAATTCCTTGTCAAGAGAGCGAGCTGCTTCTCAAATTCCTCCATAGAAAGGTTCTCGTCATCGTCCGAGGAGGATGTATCCGCGTCTTCTTCCTTAGTTGTTTTCAACGCATAACCTGAAGACTTAGAAGTGGATGCTTTTCCAGAAGAATTGTTAGTATTAAAAGTCATTTCATAAGTTTGTAATGAACCAACTAATTCTTCTACACGTATTTCGTCCGGGTGTTTAATAGTTTCAATGGCAGTAACCTTTGGGCGAAATCGTTCAGGAAGAGTTCTTAAGATTTTTCTTACAATCTTAAATTCTGGAATCTTCTCTCCCAGATTAGCACATGAGTTTACGATGTCTTGCAATCGTGTATAGTAGTCCGTGAAAGATTCATTTTCTGCCATTAAGATAGAGTCAAACTTGCTCGTAAGCATTTGCAGTTTCTGAATCTTCACGAGGTTAGTTCCCTCATGTGTAACCTGAAGAACATCCCAGATTTCTTTCGCAGTCTCACATGCCGAGACGCGAGAGAATTCAGTTTGAGATAAGGCATTAAAAATAGCATTAATTCCCTTGCCATTGTAAGAAGATAACTCAAACTCTTCCTTGGTCCATTTCGACCTAGGTTTTAAGGTGTGAACATCAGAGATAAGTTCAGTTGGATTAGTCCATCCTGATTCAATTGAATGCCACACCCTTTCGTCGATGGAAGATAAAAAGGCTTTCATCCGTACTTTCCAGTACGCATAATTTGTTCCATCAAAGAAAGGGGGTCGATTGATGTTTCCACCTTCAACCATTGTTCACAACCCTATTCCCGCTCTGATACCACTTGTTGGGTCGTAAATAATACGGATCTAAATAGGGGAAGAAACACCTAGAGGGGGGTGAATAGGTGTAAACGTATAAACACTCAAAAATCGTTGCGATAAAAACCCAATGCGGAAATGAAAATAACTCGCAAGATTTTTACGTGGAAAACTCCATCACCGGAGTAAAAAACCACGGGACCGATAACACGGCAGAAATCCACTAGAATTAAAACACGTACAAGGTGATTTACCGTACACACTTACGACTCAACCTTTTCCATACGCTCCTAGAGGATCTTCTCCGCTCGCTCCAGACGCTTCTCGAATCCACGATCTGCGCCCAACGCCGAATCCACGGCGTCCAACGTCGAATCCACGACGTCCGACCGAATCCACGGTCTTCACCCAATAGCACCCTTCGAATCCACGAACGTGCCTCGCTCCGAATCCACGAGAGCGATTGAACCTTGAATCCACAAGGACACGCGAATCCACGCGCCGATTTTGGGGTAATCGTTGTTTTTGGGTGGTGATGATCCGCCGAATACTTAGATCAAAGATAGATCGGAAATACCATCTAAGTATTCATTAGTTTGATTCAACTCAAGATGTGAGTATGAAAACCTAGAATCAAACTAATCAATATAGATGAAGAAACATAGAGTATTCTCTAATGATTTCCTTTCTTCTCTATATGTGGATCTATAGCCGTATAAGATGATATATGAAAATGACGGCTATGTGGATTGACCCTAGAAAGAAAGACATAGGGTCTATTTATAGGTTAGAAACCCTAGGAAGGAGATAAGAATCAAAAACCTGCCATTTCTGGAATTTTACGGACGGCGATCCGGATCGTGATAACTGAGATCCGGATCGTCATAACGAAACAGCCAATTCCAGAAAAACGAAGGTTCGGGATCCGGATCATGTGACTACGATCCGGATCGTTCATACAGTTCACCAAACATCAACGTTCGGGATCCGGATTGCGAAGCAAGATCCGGATCGTTCAAGGTAGATGGTAAACTCAACGTTCGGGATCCGGATCAAAAGACTACGATCCGGATTGCGACGATGTATGAACGAACCACCTTCGGGATCCGGATCGAACAGCCTGATCCGGATCCTGAACATGTCCCAAGTCCAGTTTTTGATTTTTATGCAATGAAAGATTCTTCCAAGTGTTTCTACACTACAAGAAGTATTCGGATCACACAAATTCTTTAGTTAAACATACCTGATCCTTTTGAATTCTTCTTTCTTGAGATTAAGTTAAATGATCCAACTTTCTTCACCTTCAATCTTCAGGACTTGAAACTTTCACGAAACTACGCCAACTCAAATTCCGTAACATGTAATCCATTCCATTCACCTCTCATATTACTCGCCCCGTCATATCCTTGGCCTCGAATATTTTGAACATCAAGATTATAATGAGAAAGAATAGAATAAATTGTATTTTTCACGGTTAATGCTTTAGTATCCGAAATGTGAACAAGACCAAAAAATCTTTCTTGCACCAAACCTTGTACATCAACAAATCTCAAAACGTAGCTAACTGCTCCTTTTTTGATTCATCACGTGCTTCATCAACCATTATAGAAAATTTTGAGTCACCAATTTCATCTCGAATTTTTCTTCTTACTTTCTCCGCTAGAACTTGCAAAATTTTTTTTGTGTTTCCGACGAAGTATAAGAAGCATTTTGCGGAGCATTTTCTAAAATAACTTTTGCAATATCTTCATTAAGAAAAGAGAACACTTCCAACATTTCCAGAAAATTACCCCGATCAATAGATTCTTTACTTTCATCCCGACCTCTCATAACACATCCTTGGAAAGTAAGATATCTAACTGCAATTATTGATGCTTTAAGGCGTAAACGATTATTTGCCTTTTACTGTGATGTATGTCTATGAAGCACATTTTGAATATGCTGATATTGTTTCATCAATTCTTCGCAAGCTCTTTCGGCAACTTTATGAGGTGAGTTTGGTTCTCTACCTATATGATTTAGAAAAGCACAATTTTTCCCATCTTTAACTTTTTTCCAATTATGAAAACCGTCAACAATAAAGGCATTTTGTGAAGAATACCCATATGGTTTGTTGAAAACAAAGCATGGGAGACAAAATGCGGCATCTTTGGTTGGAGAATATTCCAACCACAATTTGAATGACTCAAACCATGAAGGTTGGAAGCGACGTTGATGAGAAAGAGACCCACTTTTTGGATATTCTAAAAGTCTAGGTTGATATGGACCATTAATTATATATGCTCGTCGAACTTCATCACGTTGTTCAACGGGATAATCCCAAATTTGGGGTCGTAATCCAGGATCACGCTCAACTGGCAAGTCATCAGCCTCTTTAATTTCTATTCTTGGATATTTCAAACGACAACTTTGGAAACCCGAAGCTTCATCTCTATAAATAATTTCTTGTTCATTAACTTCCGATTTTTCAATATTTTTTCTTTTAAAAAAAGAATCGAGTGTAGTTGTCTTTCCCATTAAAATAATAATGGTCTAGAAATCTACAAAAAATTATGTCAAGAAATCAAGTATTAAGATTTAGTATAATTTGAAAATCATGTAGAATTATGTAAAAAATCATAGCACACTAATAAGTTCAAAAGACTACAATACTAATTACACTACAAGTCTACAACAGTAATAATAATAAAAATATTTTTAAATAATATAAAAAAAATAAGAGGATTTGAAAGAATTTTTGACCTTGGCTAGTCGTACGAAGAATTTGTGCTCGCCGGCTAGGCGGCTACCGATTGGCGATTGCTAGTATCAGCGACGGACTATCAAACTCATCAAACAAGTTTACTGCTGCATCAAATGATTCAAATCAAATTTCAACAATTAAATATTCATTAGATAAAATAATATATTTGTAATTAAAAAAAAAACTAAAAGCATAATTAAAGTGAAATTTTTTTCATCCAACAAGACAACAACTATCATTCATTCATTCTATTTTTATCAACTATTAACTACAAAATATCAATATTTAACAGTGATAAAAAAATTGTAAAAAATATTAATTAAAAAAATAAAAAAAAAATTATTTGAGTTTTGATATTAAGTTCAAAATATCATAATAATTTTTTTAAAAAAAAAAATTAAGAGGAACAACAATAATAATAATAATAATAATAAAATTAATAAAAGTACTTGCCTGCTTAGGCGAGAGGGCGGCGCTGAGCAGCGGAGAGAGAGAGAGAGAGAGAGAGAGAGAGAGAGAGAGCCCGAGAGAGACGTTTAGGCTACCATACCTGTTGCCTATTGGCTGGTGCACTGACCCACGTGCTAGGAGGGGCGCAGCAGGGAGCGGGCCAGCAGGGGCGCAGCAGGGAGCGGGCCAGCGGGGCCTTCATTGTATTTCAAATTAAGTTGGCCCACAAAATAATATAGTCTTTTAAATACAAAACAATATTTCAGATAACTTGGCCCACAAAATAATATAATTTTAAAATTTTTGGGAGGGGTCATGGCCCCTGTGGGCCTATATATGGCCTCGTCCCTGCTTGGTGCTATCGATAGTATTCCAACTGGACTGACTCTCTCTCTCTCTCTCTCTCTCTCTCTCTCTCTCTCTCTCTCTCTCTATATATATATATATATATATATATATATATATATATATATATATATATATTATTTATAAATTTTAATTATTAGATTAAGATTTTAATTTTTTTAAAATTTTTTATCCAGTAGTAAGTGGCAATTTAATTTACTATTCGTAAGCTAGCGTGTGTTCAATTTATAAATGAGCCGAACACGAGCTAAATTTTTTATCTCGATATTTTAACGAACTAATTCGTGTTCAGTTCGTTTAATAAACAAACGAATACGAGCTGCCCCGTGTTCTGCTCGCGGGTGATAGCTCTAGTCACAACAACAACAACAACAACCTAAAACTATTATATGAATTAATAAGTTATAAATAAATTTATATTTTTCTACTATTTTTGATAAAATAAGAGGGTTAATTTAAAAGTTCAACTTTGCAGTTTTCTAGTGAGGTACATTTACTGTCCATGGCAAAGAGGAGAGGCAACTTCACAGTAAATTTGTCTAAAAATAGATGAAACAAAATGTTTCTAGAGCTAACTTTGGTACATTAAAACTACTTTGCTTTGGGCCCAGCAAACTAAATAAGCATTCTTTAAACAACAAATATTGTAGGAAAGTAATAAAAAGACATAATTAGGCAGGATTGTGGAATAAGATTTATTTCACTATTTTTTAGTTGACATTTTTTTTTTATTTTTTATCAATTCACTTTTAAAGAGAGAAGTGGCTTCTGTCTCTTTACTCATTGGTGAACAAATTCATTGATTGAATCCACCATCACATTCATCCACTCACACTCATGAAAAAATATATTTTTAAAAAGAGCAGTGGGTATACACTTTATTCCTCTAAAATAAAAATTTTTTATTTATTATTTTGAGATGACCGGTAAAATTTATTAGATAAATAAAATGTAAATCGTACAATCCAAATGAAGCGTACAAAAAATATTTTTCTTTAAAAAATATATGGCCATTCTAATATGCCCCCCTCAACTACTGTTTTTTCTGTTTTTTCTTTTTCAAATTAATACTTTCTTAATTTTTATTTTTCTACACTTAAAGTAATTTTCATTCGCTAAATTAGACATTTTATCAAATTCGCTTGCTCAGTTTTTAGTAAATAAAATTTGTATAATTAACATCAAACAACCAATAAAGCCATTAAACTTAAAAAATAAATAAATTGAATGTAACTAACTTGAAAAATTATAAAAGCAAAGTACCAATCAAAAAAATTAAAATTGAGGGGCCAATTTCATAATCCAATAAAGTAGGGGGTCTCCATATTTAATATTTTTACCTACCAAGAAAATATATTATAATATATATGATGGGCTAAATTCTCCCCAATTTTATACCTCACATGCCCACCACAATTATTATGTTTGTGGTCCTACCATTGTGCCTCTTTGGGCAATATACACTATATATATAGACCCTTTTGCTTTTTGACCCAAATGTGAGATGTTTGAATAAGTAACAATACTGGTCTTATATGTGCTTTACCATACTTACAAAAATAAATTTTTATACTTTAATTATTAAATATAAAATATATAAATATTATTTTTTAACAATTTAAAATTTTAGAGAGTAACGATTATTTCGTATTATTTCACATTGTATGAGATTCTGAGTTTGAATCTTACCAAACTCGTAACTTAAGCTTTTAGAGAATAGCGTTTGTTTCGTATTATTTCGCATTAATAATTTTTAATTCACCAGTTTATAATAAAATTTTATTTAGTTTAAGTATCTCTTTCTCCGAGTTTCATAGTGTTTTACGTTTATTTTTATACAATATTTTGCAGTTATATGATAAAGTAATTATTTTGGATGAAATTTGCTAAATTGTAACATGTTTTAAATAAATATTTTGAAATTTGAATTATCAAAATAGTTATGCAATAAATTTAAAATTTTTGTAGTTTGGTACTAATTTCAAATCGCAGTATACTTCAGCAAATATATATACACTTCTTTATCTAATTCTCCTGTCGGTAAAAACTTGAAAAGTCTTCTTGTATTTTACTATCGATTGATTTTAACTGTAACATTTTATTTTTGTAATTTATATTTTATTTTTATTAGAATCTCTCGTTGAAAAAATAGCAAATGTGCTATACTATACAAACCACATGTGCCATATATACTTTACCTTATTAAAAAACTTTTCCTAGCTAGTGAAGGATTTTAGAAAACTTAAACAAAAGCTTTATGAAAATAAAATTATATTTTTTCAACTAGAAGCTGGTGCGTGCCGCCTCACTTTTCCGAGGGTTATCCTCTGGCACGCTTAACTCTATTAATTTTTAAAATTTAATTATTATTTAAAATATTATATTCGGATTAAAAAATTTAGTCATATTATATTTTTTATACAATATATAATATATCTTTTTAAGTTCTGATATTTTCGTCAGGTTTAAACGCATTCATAAATATCAGACAATGTGAAATTCGTCTCGTTGGTGTTAACCCACCTTGTGGGAAGTTACACTCCATCCACAACGATCATTAGCCGGAGAGCCGCATTTTACCTGCTATGTAATCTTAGCTTGGTCGAGATTAGTCTCACATTTTCGACCGGTGATTGGCTCTGATATTAATTGTAACGTCTTATTCTAGCACTGTTCTAATTCTAACACGCTTAACTCTCTTAACTTTTTAAATTTAGCCATCGCATAAAATACTATAGCCAGATTTAAAAGGTTTAATTCTATCATATCTTTTATATATAATTATTTTAAATTCTAAAAGAATTATAAGGTGATTAATAAAAATTTAACTATACACTTTTCTTTTTGTAGTTAAACATTCTTTATAAGGTCCGTATGAAAATGTTGCTGTTGATTCGCTGAGATTTTATTATAATAAATTTTGATTGGTTGATCTACACTGTCCAACCCCCACATAAATTTGTCAATACATAAGTACTAATATTCAAAGATCCTCTTTATCGCTAACTCAAATCATTTTTTTCTGTAAATAATAATAAAAAAAAACACACGTACGTCTCGTTGGAATCTTTTTATATATATATATAAGATATTTATTTGATAACAAAAAATAAAAATATAAAAATAATTGTTTTTATTTTAAAAATATTTTAAATAATTTGTCATTAATTACTAAGCATGACAATAATAAGAGAAAAGTATTTCTGTTGTTATTTCAAATTTAACTCTCAAAATATAATTTTTTTTTTTTGATTGGTAAATACATGCTACTAAAACATCAAATAAATGAGTTACAACATTACTAAAGAAGCCTTTCCTTTTTATAAAATTTTTTTCAAGTACACTAGCCTAAGCAACCCAAAAAAAAAAAAAAAAAAAAAAAAAAAAAAAAAAAAAAAAAAAAAAAGCACTAAAGGACACAAAATGGGGACTAGCCGTAGCGTTTTTTCTCATGTCCTCTGTCTTATTGTTGTCTCATATAAATGTCACTGTTACGCCCGTGGGTTGGGGTCGGTGGGTTCCCTTTCCAATTTTGAATATATATATATATATATATATATATATATATATATATATATATATATATATATATATATATATATATATATATATATATATATGAGTAATGCTACATGTACACCACCTCCACCATTAAAATGGTGACGATATTTTTTACGGGTCACATCAAATGACCCATCATCACACCCCCATCCTTGGATGGGTGAGGTGCATGATGTACACCCCGAAAGAGGTGTACACATAGCATTTTCCTATATATATATATATATATATATATATATATATATATATATATATATATATATATATATATATATATATATTTAAAAATGTTAGTGGCATATTTTATTTGAAATATTAAATGTATATTCTATTTATTTAAGAATAAAATTTTGTTCATTAATCACGTGACGGATAAAATTTATTTCATTTTAGAATGAATAGAATGTATATCGTACGGTGTACCAATTTTTTTTTTTGTGCTAAATATATATGAAGCTTAACTATATTCACTTCTCAATTAGCGTCATTAACTACTATATTTATCCATGCTTATTTTGTTTCAAATATATCATTTATTATATATTTTTTTTGTTATCCAAAAATATATACCCATTAAGTTATCTCCGATTAAATCCGAATTAAAATTTTAGTAAAATTAAAAACATTAAAATATTTATTTATTTCTAACTTGAAAAAAAATAAAAAAAATTAGTGACCGTAAAAAATATATTTAAAATGGTAAAAAATTAAAATATTTTTTTTTGTCCATAACTTAGCGACAAATAATAATAATAAAAAAAAGTTGGTGCCGTTAGAAGAGTATATATTTGAAAAAATAAAATAGTAATTTTATAGAGATAACAACGGTCGCTAATTAATTGTTTATTAATAAAGTTTAATTCTATAAGTATATTTAAAAGAATTTACAATATTAAAAATGTATTTTTAATATTCATCTTCTAAAAGGGATAATTAAGGAAGTGGAAAATTTTTCATAGGTATATCTGTTATTATCGCTTTTTTTTTATTTCTCAAAAGAGTAAACTTTAATTTACCTTGCTGTAGTTTAGGAGGTGTTTGGTTGTAAGTAAATTCGTAAAAAATAATTTTTATGAAAATATTTTGGTGGAATAAAAGTTTTACGTTTTGTAGTGTTTAGTTTGTAGGGAAAAAAAAAAAAAAATTATTAGCATTTGTCTGGTTGAAAGAAAAAAGAATCTGTATTTACTTAGTTCGATGAAAAAAAGTGAATAAAAAAAAAATTTATGCCAAGTTTTTATTTTGTATCGAAAATAGGCGAAAAACGAAAACATTCGATTTTTCTCAAATTCGTAAAAATAATTTTTCAATTTTTTTCTTTTTTTTACCGTTAAACAAACACACACAAAATAAAATTTCAAACTGAAATTAATTTTCATTTAAGGCCAACCAAACACACCCTTAACGTATTTTTATTTTGCCATTTTATAGTTCGAAAAATTATACTTATGATTTGTGTGACAATTATAATATTTAAAAAATATAATTTTATATTTTTATTGTAATAAATTGATATAAAATTCTGAATACTCTAAAATTTTTTACTATAAATTGCCAAACGAGACATTAATTATTTCGCTATTTTATTTTTATTTTAGTATAAAGATCTAATTATTTCATGGTATGCAAAATTTTTTAATATATATAACTTTTTAAATTATAGGATGATAAAGTGAAAATGCACTAAACCACATAGTGCAAATTTAAATTTACCCTATTATTTTCTAATTGAAAATATATTAACTTTTATTTATTCATAATTAAATATTTCAATAAAAAATGTTAAAGTCTATCAAATTTGTTAGTAAATTTTACCAGATCAATAAAAATTTTAACATAGGGCATATTTGTTTGGCCGTAAAAAATATTGAAAATAATTTTTCGTGTGTTTATTAAGCCGTACGTAAAATTTATTTTCGAAAAATTATTTTTACAGATTTTAGCAAAATTGAGTGTTTATATTTTGGGCATAAAACTTAAATTTAAGATGCGTAATATATATTTTTTTTTTTTCGCCGAGTTATATAAATGTGGTTTTTTTTTTTCAACCAAACAAATATTGATATAAAATTAATTTTTTCCTACAAATCAAATATTATAAAATGAAAAACTTTTTTCCCATAAAATTTTTTTTTCACAAAAAATTATTTTTTTATGATTTTATGTACAACTAAGCAGCCCCTTAATTAAATATAAAAACTTGAAATAAAAAATTTTACAAGTTTGAGGGGTCTCGATTAAACAAATATTATTATTATCTATACACCCTACTACGTATAAAATTTGAAAAATTCTAGTATATTTTAGATTTTATTTATTTCGAAATAAAATAAATTTTACTGATCATTTTAAAATGACATCATATATTACTAGTATCATATATTTATTTTAGAATATATTATTAGCATTACTCATAAAACTTATACCCATAACATTTTTGTCCCGAATAATAATCCACTTATATTATCCAAAAAAATTTCTTTTTATTAAAACGGTAGAATTTTGATCCTACCTTAAATTTTTGGCTATAAGATATGCACCCTGTATTAGATTTACATATAGTAAATTTTTTTAAAATAACAGTTAGGGGGCAATTTCAGGTCGCCCTATAATGGAGGGGTCTCCGACCATTTGTACCCTCTTTTTTTTTTGTGTTAGGAAAATGATTCTTGTACAGCTCAAAAGAATTACATATTTTACATTCCATCTATTTCAGAATAAAATAAATTTTGTTGATCATTTCGAAATGATCAGTGAAGAATTCTCATTCTGTGCATAGTACACTATAAATAAAGGAAAATGCTACTTGTACACCCGTAAGGGGTGTACATCTCACACCCCCACCCATCTAAGGGTGGGGGTGTACATCTCACACCCCCACCCATCTAAGGGTGGGGGTGTGATGAGGGGTCATTTGATGTGACCCGTAAAAAACATCGTCATCATTAAAGGGGTGGAGATGTAAGATGTACACCCCTTCCGAGTGTACATGTAGCAATCCTCATAAATAAAATGTAAGGATAACATTACTTTTTTTTTTTAGCAATAGTATTCATACACCCTAAAAAAAATATGATGCACACCCCACCAAAATTAGGGTGTAAAATATATATATTTTTTAGAGTGTATATTTTTTTTTATGTAATGTTATGCATACATCACAAAAAAAATATATTATCTGTATATCGCCCATTCAATGGACGAAATATTTTTACTAGTCACATTATTGTTACTAGTGAACGACACTTCATTTATTAGATTGACTTAAAATAAAATATATATATATATATTTTAGGTGTATAATATAAGTAACATTTTTCTCTTTTTTTTTTTTTTACTTTCTCTTTGGCCCATAAAAATTATTTTTTTAAAAAAAATACTACTTGTACATTTTATTTATAGAATATACATGACATATTTTATTTATTTTAAAATAAAATAAATTTTATTTATAAAATATATATAGTATATTTTACTCATTTTAAAATAAAATAAATTTTATTTTTTATTTCGAAGTGATGAATAAAAAAAATTTATTTTAGACGAGGAGAATGTATATCTTATACTTTAAATTGGGTGTACCACTGGCTCTTTTCCTTTTTGCTCTGGGCTTGGACTTGCTGTCCCCAACGTCCTTTTTCTGTAAAACCCCCGCGTCTCTTTGTTGAATGGAAAATGGTACGTTATTTTAAAACGGTTGAATTTAATAGCCAAAATTATATTGAGACCCCTCAACTATACAGGATATTGAAGTACACCCTTTAGTTTTATTTTATTTTTATAAATGTTGTTTTAACCTTTCTCTTTTTTCTTTGATTTATTTTAGTTGAGTTAAACTTGTTGATAATTTTAAGCTTTGTTTGGCATTTTTACCGTTTTTATTTTCCTAAATAAAATTTTTATGTGAAATAGTATAAACGGAAATAGTTGATTGTGAAGGTGTTAGTTCACTAACAAAAGATAAAAATTTAAAAATAATTTTTTACTTTTAAATTATTTTTAAAAAAATTGCCATTTATTACCTGATCAGAATACATTCTAAGCTGGCAAAGTATAACAATAAATAAAAATCATTGGCTAGCTAGTATATCAAATTATATAAATTTATTATATAAAATATTAAAAAAAATCATGCCCAACGAGGCCTTAGTCTTTACTTTTATTTATAAGAAAGTGATTTAATCAATTAAGAGATATCATATTTAATTATTCACATAAGTATTATCTTGTTCGGTACATTATAATGAACTGTTTATAATATATTTTCTACAATCCTATCAAAAATTATAAAAATATATTTTTATATATTTTTGTCTAAATTTTATTTTATCCATTAACATTAAATAAATCGCAATAGAAAAAAAGTCCTAAATTTTTTAAAAAATATTTTTTTGTACACCTCAAAATGTTATATATATCTTACACTTCATCCATTTCAGAATGGAATAAATTTCACTAATCACTTGAAAATAACTAGTATAATAAATTCCCACCTTAGAATGTATGAGATAGAATGTATGAGATGTACATCGTACACCCTATTTTAAGTGTACGGATAGTGATACTCTTAATTTTTAGAAAAATATTTCTTGTGCATTCCAAAAGGAATATACATTTTACACCCATCCATTTTATGATGGAATGAATCTCACTAATTATTTTGAAGTAATCAATAAAATACACTCCATCTTTAAATGAATAGAATATGTATCATACACTCCACCTTTGAATTTATAGTTGAGGGGGTGTCCAAACATTGTTTCACATGTCCATTATTCTATATGCCATACTATTCTAAGTTGATCCCCCTCCTCCTCCCCCCCCCCCCCCCCTCTCTTTAACCCCACCACGATCTCTCCCAAGCTTTTAGTACCTGTTCCCCACTAAATCCCTTCTTCAACTTCTCCTCTACTCTTCTTCTTTTTCATCTTCTTCAAAAATTTATAAAAAAGAAAGGGAGGCTCTCTTCTTTATGGTTTTTTTGGTGTTGTAACTTGTAACAATGGATTTCTTATTATTCTCCTTCTTGGCGATGTTATGCTTCATCCTGTTCTTCCCATCCACTACCAATGCTAGTGAAAGATGTCTTCACCACTCAAAGGCTGCTTACTTTTCCTCTGAGGCTGATCTTACTGGTAATTGTTTGACGCCTCAGCGCTGTCTCTTCCAAATCTTTCTGTAGGGTGCAGTACTGTTCGATGAAGTGAAAAAGACAGCAGTATCAAAAGTATCAAATTAGAGTTTCTTTACCAAATGTTCGAAACAAATTTTATCTGTTTCTAATTCTGGTTACCCATTTTACAGCTGGGGCTTGTGGGTATGGATCAATGGCCACACAACTAAATGGAGGCTACATTGCAGCAGGGAGCCCAACTCTTTTCAGAAAAGGAAATGGTTGTGGAGGATGCTACAAGGTAGAAAAAAAAAAAAAAAAAATTAATCATCACTTTGATCATGAGTAGTACTTTTATATATATATATATATATATATATATATATATCTAGTAGATTTTTAAGTTTTTGAACTATTTGATTTTACTTTTACTGATGTGGGGATTGAATTTGTTGTGGTAGGTGAGATGTGTTGATAAGATGCTCTGCAGCAATGAAGGAGTTAAAGTGATTCTGACAGATAGCAGCAGCAGAATGAATCGTACAGAATTGGTTCTGAGTAAGAAGGGGTTCATGGCAATGGCTCAAAAAGGGATGGCCCATCATTTGATGAGACTTAAGATGGTTGATGTGGAGTACATGAGGTAATTTGAGTTGCTTATTATTATTATTATTATTATTATTGTTGTTGTTGTTGGGTCTATGTAATATACTGTACTTGTAAATAATTTTTTTAATAATTGTATAAAATTAAAAATTTAATGATTGGATTCTTGTGGTTGATATCTTTTTGTTAATCAGATAGGGCCATAAATGTGAGTTTGTAAACAATATTATAGAATTTGTTTGCAGGTATAGCATTAGTATTAATTTTGAGGTGATTGAATTAATTATTAGGATTATTAATTATATATATATGTATGAGTTAGAGTGAAATATATATTTTTTTATTTATTTTAATTTTTGTAAATTTATAATTGACCAAATAATTTTATAAAAAAATTATTTGATCAAATAATTATATTTTGTCCAATTCAACGTGCGTTTGGATTGAAAAAATAATTTAAAAATATTTACCGTCTTTAATAAAATTTTTATTAAAGATAATAAATAATTCATCATCTTTTTCTTTAAAAAAAAATAACGAATAACTTTTTTTTTTATTTCTTATATATATATATATATATATATATATATATATATATATATATATAATCTTGACAATACATAAAAATTTCAACAAATTACATATAATCCTAATAATTTAAAATATTTTAACAATCCATTCATATAATTTTAACCATCAAATAAAAATTTTAATAATCTTCATACAATTTTAATAAAAAATTCTGAAATATAATGCTACATTTTTTTTTTTTTTAACTTCAATTAAGTCTCATTAAATGACCCATCTTAAAACTAAAGGATGTGATGGCCAATGGACATTTATTCTAGTATCATAACAAGAGCCCTCTTTTTGAAAAAATCTTTTAGAAGAGCCTTTTATCATGTGTGGACCTTTTGTACAAGTAAAATAATATAAAAGATTTTTATTATCAAAATCTTTTTAATATCTACTTGCACTAAGATGTGCAAAAAAAAAAATTCAAATTAGAGTGTTTTTTTTTCCTTTTATGTGTGTGTGTTTTTCTTTTCTTTTTTTTTTTATTCATTTTTATTTTTATTTTTTAACTTAATTTGGACTTTAGTGGTAATGCATCAGATAGAGATAGTGGGGTTTTCAGATTTATTTTAAAATTTTAAAAATAAAAAGAAGCTGAGTTCTCAATTTTGAAAATAATATATATGTTAACTTCCTGCTTTAACAAAATTAATTTCAACTCTTTTTTTTTTGACTTATAAAAATAATTATTTTGGGCATAACTCATGAAGAAACTTTTTAAAACTTTTTCCTAATTAAAAAATAATCTTCCATACATTTTTATTTTATTTTATTTCATTTTATTTTATTTTTTAAAATTTTATTTTTAAAAAAATATATATGAATGAGCAGGATACCATGCGAATACGAGAACAAGAACTTGTCGATCAGGGTGGAGGAGGGCAGCAGAAACCCCACACATCTGACCGTCAAATTCCTCTTCCAAGGCGGCCAAACCGACATCGTCGCCGTCGATCTCGCGCAGGTATAAACCTTTATATAATGCATGAATCAATCATTCTATGTATTATGAATACTTGTGTAGGTTTCGCATGCTCTTATCGGATTCGTATCCGACGCGAACGCATCATGATGTTCGACGCGAATTTATAGTGCATCTGGTGAATATATATATATATATATATATATATATATATATATATATATATATATATATATATATATGAAAATACTATTTGTACACCCGTAAGGGGTGTACATCTCACACCCCCACCCATCTAAGGATGGGGGTGTGATGAGGGGTCATTTGATGTGACCCGTAAAAAATATCGCCACCATTAAAGAGGTGGAGATGTAAGATGTACACCCCTTCGAGGTGTACATGTAGCATTGCTCATATATATATATATATATATATATATATATATATATATATATATATATATATATATATATATATATATATATATATATATATATAAGATAATAAATATTTTGAGTTTTTGATGATTACATATAAATTTTTTAAACAATAAAATTAAATTATATATAATAAAAATAAATTTAAAAAGATATCAATTATTAATAAAAATTTTATTAACTTTCCTTCTTATAAAAAATATAATAATATTTTAATAAAATTAATTATTTATATATAATAAATATATATTACTATATTAATAATATTATATTTTATTAGTCGTGTTCATATAGTATCTGTATTCTAAATTTTAGAAAGATATAAAATCGTCGTCGTATAGTGTCTCGTGTTCCGTACTAATATGGATGGCGCTTAAATTTTTAAAAATAAATAATATTTTAATATATTTTAACATAGTGGTCTAAAATGAATCTTCAAACTCAGATTCTACAAAACACTACGCATTATTAATTTTTTTTATTTAATTTATGCGTGCGTTTTTTCGGTCTATTATAAAACAGTTGTTAATTTTATTATTCTTTAGAAAAAGATATTGCAATTTGATCCCTGTATTCTTTACTTAAATATTTTAAAACTTAAGCCACTATACTTTTGCTTACATTGCACTCCAATTAGTATCTTGACTTTGTCATCCAATGATAATTTGATTTAGTTTGACGTAATTGAGGTAATAAAAAGTTAAAATAATAAATAAATTTGATTTAGTTGGACGTAATTGAGATAATAAAAAAATAAAATAATAAATACTATCCATACATCCTAGACTTTTAGCGGTATGTATTTTTCTACATATTATATTAATATTTTTTAAATGCTAATTTTTTTTAAAAATTTTTTATAAATTTTAGAATGAAAGAAATATAAAATATATATTTTATAAAAAAATTTATAAATAAAATATTTTTGTAAGAAAATTTAAGCGCTTTTAGTGGTCAAGATCAAAGTGCATTAATACATTACATTCCACTCCAAAAAAATACCTTGACTTTGTGGCAAAAGTGATTATTGAATTTCCTTTGAAGTAATTGAAGTGATAAAAGATAAAATTATCACTTCATAAGAAAAATTAAGCTTTTTTAATGGTCAAGATCAAAGTGCAACATGTGAAAATCCAAGGATTATTTTAGGGACCTAGTTGTAATGTCATGATAATACATGTACTATCATATTTTTACCAAAAAAAAAAAAGAGAGAGAAGAAATTAATGCTTTCTTACAATACAAAACTTTGTAGCTGATTTAGCATAATTTTATTGTATTATTTTATTATTTAAAAAATTATATTTAACTATTTTCTCGTTTAACTTATTTTTACTATATTATTTTTAAATTTTAAAAGTTATACTTAACTATGCTTTGATATTTAAAATTTTTACTTTACTATTCTATTTGATAGTAAAATTTTTTAAATAAATATGGAGATAAAATTATAGTATAGTTAAGTGTAATTAAATAAAAAATTACAGTCCTTTATACTTAAAACGGAAGCAAGAAACTTCAGTTGTTCAGTTGTTCAGTTGTATAGAAGAACCACTAAACTGAACCTGACACACAATGTGCGTACGTAGGTGGGCTCGCCAATTTGGGAGTACATGACGCAGCGTCGAGGGCCAGTATGGAGCACATCTCGAGCCCCACCGGGGCCGCTACAGCTCCGGGTGGTGGTGACGGGCGGGTCGAGCGGGAAGTGGGTGTGGGCGGAGACGGAGGTTCTTCCCGCAGAGTGGAAAGTCGGGAGGGTGTACGACGCTAGGGTTCGGATTCGTGATGTTGCTCAAGAGGCTTGCCTGCTGCCCTGCAAACAAACCAGCAGAAGAAAGTGAAAGTGATGCGGTAAAGAACGGAGGCATACATAAAAACAAGTCAGGCATCAATTTTGCGTTTGGAGGAAAAGAAAAAGAAAAGATTTCTAATTGTTGGTGGCATGTTGTGTGTGTGTGTGTGAATATGTGAGTAAATTGAGATTAGTCTCAACATGAGTGGTGTAAATTGGGATTGCTCACACTGTGATATTATTTTGCCCTCATCACTCCAAAGGAAGATAAAAGAAAATTGTTGGAGCCTTCAAATTTTGAGAAGGTTTTTGAGTTTTTGTTTTATTTGGTCTTTTGAATGTTTTGTTTTGCATAAATGCTTACAATTAATTTCCTCTTTAAACAAAAAAATAAGGGCAAATAAATGAAAGATAAATATTCGTACATAAATTTATTATGACTGTCTCACCATTCAGAATAGATAAGAAAAAAAAAAAAAAACTCATAATTTAAATGTTGCAACAGAAACAAAAGTTTAAACTTTTCTCTTTTGTTTATAGGATTCAGAAATTTATTTCAAAATCCTACTGCAAAAGAAGATCAAAACTTTTTCTTTACTCTTTTTTGAAATGAAAAAGTTATTTCAGGAGCCGAGTCGACAAAATTTATCAAGTAGAGTAATAATAAATGACAGGATTTAAAAGATAAAAAATAATGAGAAATGCTTTTTGTACATCCCTTAGGGGTGTACATTTTACACCACACCCATCCAAAGGTGGAGTGAATTTTACTGGTCATATCGAAGTGATCAATAAAGAAACCTTCATCTTTGGATGGATGGAATGTGCATCATACACTCCATTTTAAAATGTATGTGTAGCATTGTTCAAAAAAAATTTACTGTAATTAGTGATTTTTTTTTTTTTTTTAATAAATCTTCTGAATGCAAACTTTCTGACTCCCATGCATTATTCCTCCAATAAGACAAATCAAAGTAGAATCCCAAGTATGTGAAATAATCTGGAGCTACCTAGCTAAGCTAGCATGTTCATGCATGGTGGGCAAATTGGCACGAAAGCGACAACATTTTTTCCTAACATTTAGAAATTCGTCATTTATACTGGTACAAGATTTTCGCTGATATCAATTTGTTGCGACAAAATTAAAGTAAAAGAAATCCAGTTTATCAGAATAAAAAATACCAAAACAAAAATTGAAAAAAAAAAAAATGAAGGGAAAACGTTTATTATAATTACAGTAATATATAAAATATGTCTCTCTTATAAAATTTTAATTTTAAAAATACATTAATACTCATTCTCATGTGCCGCATCAAATCAATAGAACAAAAAATTTATTTGTAATAGCGATTAAATTCTAATACAATTAAAAATACAAATACAAATCTACCAATTAAAATTAAAAATAATTTCAATAAAATTAGTCGCAATCTAAATTTAACTTAATAAGATTAAAAATCTCGCTGCTTTAAAATTCGAGACATATCTTACACCGACAAGAAAAAGAGAAAAAAAAAAAAAAACCCATTAATTTGTTGTTGTTGTTGTTGTTGTTTTCTTTTTTGGATCTATTTCCCCTTAATGAATTGAGCTGATAGTTTTCTATGTTTCTCTTTCCAAAGATGCACAAAAGAATAAAGAAAAATAAAAAAATGGAAAATTAAGTGCAATGCACACAAATTGATTTGGGATTGCTTACATTGCAAACAAAGAAGAAAAGATACTTATTTTTTGTAATCTTCTGCACAACCCAACAAGCAATGCATTGAACTTGTAGCATCACATGACAAAATTATTGAGATAAAAACTTTTTATTCTCCCTCCCCAAAACGCCATGTGATGTGCTCAATTGGACGCAGCCAAAAAAATACGCAGCAGTAGTCCGTGAATGTTGCCACCATTATTGGACTCTCAACTACCAAACCCCACACCCCACTCCAAAAAAAAAAAAAAAAAAATAAATAAATAAATAAATTAAATTAAATTGATTCATTTAATTTTCTGAATTTCGTCACTACACCGTTTATTTCTTATAATTTATTCTAAAAATATTTTAATATATTAAAAAGTTATTATTATTTTTTTTATCATAGCGCAAGTAATGATAATTTGATTATTTTATCTTTTCTATTCAGATAAAATTTTAATAGAGTAAAATATATATATTTGAGATTCAAAAAGAAAGTAAATAAACTTATATTTTCAAGAATTTTTTTTGTATTTTAATCTTAAAAATTTAAGTAAATAAATGAACAGTTTTTTAACCATTGGAATTTGGAATGCGAATGAGTGAGTCGTTTTCGGAATGAGTTTAGCAAAATTCAAAACTAATTTTGAATAAAAGGTTAAAATTCAAAATTGTATCGAAACCGATTGGATATAAAAGTTCTTAATGTATATTAAATCAAAAAATCAAATCATTAATGTATATTAACTATTAAAATGAGTATCAAAAACACTTATATCTATATATTTTATATGTATATAAAATAGCTTTTTATGTTGATTTAGTTTTTGGGGTGGAATTGGTTTGGTTACAAGCAAAAAATAATATTAAATATTTATCTTCATAATTGAAAACAATTTTTATTTAACTTGGGATAAAATTTGGGTATCTAGATCCACTAAAATTTTCGTGCTATGTTTGTTCGATTTTTTCAAACTAAAATAATTAATTTACTGATTTCTTGGCAAGCGCGCCAACTTTGATATTTTAAAAAATTTAATATATTATGAAAACATTCTGTACCTATCAAATTTTTTAATGCTTAAAAATAATAAATAAAATTATTGTCCAAAACTTTCAATTCAATAATATGCTTCTTTTTCCAAATTCCAACCACCCTTTCACGGGAACTGAGAGAGCTCTTTTTAGATTTTTTTTTTTTTTTTTTTTTTTTTTTTTTTTTTTTTTTGGTTGTCGGGGATTCGGTAAAATATTAAATTTTGCGCATTTTGTCCACATTGGTGGCCATAAATATACATCCAAAGCACAACCCAAATTTGATGGGAGCACACTAACCACAACCCGGGATATCAGTGGATACGATGATTTGAAATTTTGTTTCGAATTTAAATTTGGAAAAAATAAATGCATTCGATATTAAATTTTGAATACGGACATAGAAAATGAAAATTTGATAGATTTGAATTCGGATATAAATTTTGGCGGTATCCAATCCGAACACGAATCCAACTTGAATACAAATTATATATATATATATATATATATATATATATATATATATATATATATATATAGAGAGAGAGAGAGAGAGAGAGAGAGAGAGAGTAGAGATTATATGTTTTTAAAAATATAAGCCATCCATACTTATGAATTTTTTACTATTGAATTTGTATTAAAATTTATATTTTTTACTTTTTTTTCTCTTTTTCTTTAGTTTACTTTAGAATAACACAAATCACAATACATATTCAATAATAAAAAATTTACAAACATAAATTGACTTTACTTTTAAAAATATATAAACTCTACTATATATATATATATATATATATATATATATATATATATATATATATATATATATATATATATATATATATATATATATATATATATATATATATATATATATGGCTAAATTACATAAAATCTTTTTATAAAATTTCGCTTTTTCACTTTTTTCTCCTAATTTTTAAAAATTTATATTTTGCTCCCTCTTTATTACAAAATTATTTTTAGGGATAACACCGTTAACAGAACATGCCAATTGACAATAATGTCTTTACCTTTTATTTTTTTTTTGAGAGAAAAAAAAAAGTGAAAATTGGCCCACACCGATACCAGCACAACGCCTTTTATGCCAACGCGATGCCAACGATGAAGGCCCACACTGAGGTGTGTCCCTAGCCATCGGTTTAGCGAACATCACAGGGTACTCTGTGCTGTTTGGCCTCGCCATGGGCATGGAGCACATCTGCGGGTAGGCCTTCGAGCCCGCCGCCATGCCGTTCCTCAGCTTTGCGCTCTAGTGAACCGTCTTCCTCCTTCTCTGCATCTCGCTGCCGATCGCGATCCTCTGGGTTTTTATACAGCCCATCCTGATCCTCTACGGACAGGACGAGGCCATTGCCGTCGCGACCCAGTCCTACATTCTCTTCTCTCTTCCCGACCTCCTCCTCTAATCCTTCCTCCACCCACTCTTCATTTTCCTCCGCACGCAGTCCATCAACCTCCCCCTCACCTACTGCGCGGCGCTCGCCATCGCCTTCTATACCCATCAACTACTTCCTCATCTCTGTCCTCGGCCTCGGCATCAAGGGCCTCGCCGGGTGGATCTCGGCTTTCGGGCAGAGAACGATGAAGGCGCAGCAGCAGAGAATGAGTTTTGAAGGGCATTTTGAGTATATCTATTAATATATTATAAGAAATAGACGGATCACTCACGGAATGCTGACGGCAGGAGGGTAAATGCATAATTTCGTAATTAGGAGGGTGCAAAATATAGATTTTTAAAAATCAAGGAGAAAAATGAAAAAGCAAGATTTTATAGTGAGTTTTCTATAATTTAGTCCATACATATATTTGATATTATATTTAAATTTATATTTTAAAAATTTAGATTTAATGTAATATATTTTAAAATATTGTAAAAAAAATATTTATTTTGGAGTTGAATTTTCGAGTACGAATTTGGATTTGATATGAATTTTTAAAATTTGAATTCAGATTCGAATTTGATAGTCGAATTCGGATTCGAATTTTTGAAAATCCAATTCGCTGACATCCCTAGCTACAACATGAGATAATTTCGTACCTCATTAACCGCGCAATGCAACCTAAATACCTAACAACAACATTATTAATCCTTATATTGCATATAAAATAATTCTAAACATAATCAATATTTGCTTTAGTCAAACAGCAGGTTGCGTGCATCTCTCGTAAGCATTTGATTTTAACAGAATTATCAAAATTACTAATAAAAAATATCAAAATCAAATAGTTAGTAAGTACAGAGTGTACAAATAAAATTTTTAAAGTTTAGGAGGTGTCTATACATCTTAACCCGAAATTGTGATTCAGCCCAACTAATTGGGCCGACCCATTAGTATAATGGGCTGGACCAGCCCATTTCATTTGCTCCCTCAATGCGAAGCCCAAAACGAGTGATAGAGATCGTCCCATCGAGAGAGAGAGAGAGAGAGGAAAGAGGAGAGAGAGAGAGAGGGGAAAGAGGAGAGAGAGAGAGAGAGAGAGAGAGAGGAGAAGGGGGGGGGGCGATGGGGGGAGGAGGAGGAGGAGGAACGGGGAGCTCGACGTACAAGGGCTACACTCTTCACCAACCCAAGCGGTGGCACGTGGTCACCGGGAAGGGCTTGTGCGCCGTCATGTGGTAACCTTTTCCCCCCACCCCAATCCCCAATCCCCAAAACCCTAATCCCTCTTAGCTTTTCGATCTCTGTTTTCAGTTTCCTTGAGATACGATCGATTGTGAATGTGCTCTATGATTGTTGGCTCTCTTTTTACCTGTAAAAAGAAGAGATTTTTGGGTGGATTTTTGTGATTGGGAAATGGTTATATCCATTTTGGGAATGATCAGTTTGTAGATCCCGAAGTTTATGATAGAAATTGATGAGAAAAGCTAAGATTTTTATGCGATTGAGAATCCGCCCAAGTTCGCATCCTTTTGCGAATTTGATAGTCGACTACAAACTGTATTAGTTTTGGAGATATTATGTATTAGGTATTAGAAACTTCAGATGCGCACAGGATCATGTTTAAAGTTATGAACTTGTTAAGTAAGATGCCCTAATGAATGCCTTTGAGCTTTAAACATTTAGATTGAGAAATCTAATGGTGTATGTAAAGCCTGATTGAGCCCGGCTCTTTTCAGTGCTTGACTTTCGTCTCACTCAACGTTTCCATGTTTATAAACATTTCATGTAAGCATGCGATGAACTGTGAATCGACTATAAGGACCATGGGCTCTAGTATTAATAACTGGGCTTAAGTATTTGAGGCGGATGATTTGGATCCGACGAGTTATTAGTGCAGGTGGGTTAGGTATCTGTTTTTCTTCTTCGTGTATCAACCTAAACGTCCTCTCTGAATTCCTTTTCTTAGCATTGGTGCTGTTGAACAAGTATGCACTATTTTTAATTGAGGCAAAACTTATTTTCATCGTGTAATTTAGCTCAATTTTATTCTGTTACCTTGCGGGTTGGACTGTAACTAATTGTTGGTCTAAGGCCATTGTACCAATCACCGCTCAGGAACTCTCGTCGCACGCCTTGAAAATTTCTATGCAGCATGTTCAGCTCGGTAAGCAACTGCTTTCCTCCTCTGTTCTGTTGTTCTTCCCTGCTGCTTCAGTTAATTGGTGTTAGCCGCCACCGTATGTGAGTTTTGAAACTGTCGCCTAGCTCCACTTCCTCTTCCAGATTATGCCGAACTTCTACTTAAGGTGCTTTCGTGTTCTCGTCTTGCAATCTCCTTGAGTTAGAAGCCTAGGACTAGAACAAGGTGCACAGATTTGAGCATGGGCCCTTATTGCTAGCTGAATATGTTGGACTTACTACTGTCAAGTTTGAGCAGGACCACCAAAGACTATTTCTGCTGTCTTAGAACTCATTTTAAGTAGTACCTTCTGTCAAATTTTGTGGGAGACTTAGATTTTTCTGCAGAGAGAGAGAAGAAAAAAAGGGGAAGGAAATCATGTTAGTAGATATTATCATGATATTTCTTTCATGGCATAATTATTTGCTGTAATGTCAACATCCGCTGTGATAATGTTCTTTAGAGCCTATTTGGGTGCCCAGATACCTTGTTCAGCATATCTTCTTGATTCCTCAAGTGGCATCAGGTAATTGGTTGACCTTTGATGAGGGGCATGAGAAGATGTTTATCAGCCAATTAAGAAAGATGTAGTAATTCTATTTTCCACGGATATGTTAGATAATCTCAGAGGTAGAAACTGATTGTCCTGAAGAATTGGAATTATCAAGAGTGAATGATAGCTAGAGGTTACTCCTATGTTCTGATTGCACACTTTCAGGAAATACATTATCATTTCTTAATTTACTCCAACGTCCAGTCCAAACTGGTGCTAAGGAGACAACTTGCTGGTTCATCGATGTTTTAGTATTAAATTCATTTTTATGTGGTACAGTTAATTTGATATGTATCATTTGCTGTAAGCAATATTCTTTGCTGTCCAGGTTTTGGATTCTGTACAGGGCTAAGCAAGATGGACCTGTAGTGCTGGTAATTTCTTATCCATTATATCGCATTCGATGATATATCATATATCTGTTTTCAAAAATTTGGTGATCTTCTGGTACGAAAAAAAATTGATGACAATATACATGCAATCTTTATAGGGTTGGCGTCATCCATGGGAGGGACACGATGATCACTCTCACGACCACGGGCATGGGCATGAAAATGAGGTACTGTAGCTTGACTTATTCTATGATAGTTTTTAGTCATAATGCTCAATGCTACTGCTTGATCAGGTTTGTAATTTTTAACTAGTTCTATGTGCCTATCATTTTACTTTTCATTCTGTGGTTTGAATTACATGGTAAGAAAGTTAACAGATCAGGATGCGTGTAGATATTATATCGGGATGTTCAGCATAACTTTCTTATGTGCTCTTAATATAGTAAGAGCACCTTTGTTCTTTTCATGTTCATGATTCATCTGATCTTTCAGCCTTCCGTCATTTAGAGTGACCTTTTGGGACATGTTCATCAACAAAAGGCAACTACTACTAGATTTGATTTTGAAAATGGTGATATTTCTGTTGATATATACTTCTCAGTTTAACTTCTTATTGATTTGAGTTCCTCTATTGAACTATGTAAGGTGTTATGAAGAATGACACTAAATAATAATTGTAAGATGCTTAGATAGTGACAATTTGCGTAATTATGATTATTATCAGTACTAATAACATACTAAATAGCCAGTATCTCTAGGAAATAGGTGCAGTGGGAGTCAGCGTACACGTAATAACATGTAGTATGAGTAAAGGCGCCATGCTAGTCTGCAGCTGTTGTCTGTTTGTCTGCACTTTTGAGAGGAAGTACAGAAAACTAGAAAACGAAAAAGAGAGGGGTAGGAATCGTATGGGCAAAAAGGGTGAAGAGGAAAAAAGTAAACAACGTTTGACATCTGACATTTTCATCCTATTGTATATTTTATTGCTTGCTATGTTGGGAAGATAAAGTGAGCCAAGTTGTCAAATAGATGAAATAACAGCAATTTTTGTTGCCGTTTTTTCATGTTTGTAGTAATACCATAGTTACGATTAACTATCATAATTGCAATTAACGATAAGACCTACGGCTTTTGTTAGCAATCGCATGTATAGGGTCGTTTGAGGAGGATTCTGTAGTCTTTTTGCTAGATGTTTATTTTGAAATGGAGACCTTTGCGTCTCTCGGAAACTAATCTTAAAGCATCCTGTTCTGCAGGCATCTCATTAACATCTGAAGTGCGCATGGCGAGGGATTACTGTTCCTGCATGACTAAAACTTCTAAGTGAATAAAGTTTGTATGTGACATGAAGCTGTTTATTATGTTTTCTCGTTCTACCTATCTGGAAACAGTTGGAGATAAAACTGTCGGCGACTATTTTGCTTATTGTTGGACGCATACATATATATTTTATTCCAGGATTGCCGCCTTGCTTGTTTAACAACGTTTATTTGCTTGAAAACCTTCTATGTGGTGTAACTTTTTAAATATGGCTCTTCGAAGTTTGTGACCATGTTGGTGGTAAGCGACTTTTTTAAGTATGATTGCACTTCTAGCTGATTGTAGAGCCGTCCAAATTCAAATCTTTTTGAGATGAAAGGTTCGGTCTATGAGATGAATTGTCATATATTGAACATTTGTGAGTACTCGATCCTCAGGTTATTGCTCGCTATTCATTTCATTTATTCAGTAAATAAATTTAGTTACAAGTGGTGAGACAGCAAGGTTTCGAAATAGAACACACGCGCGCGCACACACACACACACAGATCCGTCACTGACACAGCTCATCTAATACTGCACAACTCATCCCATACCCTCCAAATTGGAGCTTCTCAAATGGAAGGTGATTGTTATTGGAATTCATATTGCAGATGCATTGAAGAGTAAATAAGTTCACTGTGACCTAAGAGCTTGTTTGGGCCCTGCTTACAACCCAGCGCTTCTATGTAGCCACTGAAGTACACAGATCTTTATGAAGCTCTGATTTGGAGGCGGCGACTGCTGCAGAAATTGTGGTTCCTGTCGCGGCAAGCTCCTGCAGAGATGCCTACCAAACACTGAGAAAAGCGCTGCTTGCTGCTTTTCACACAAAGGCGAGCCCAAGATAAAGGCCAGGCAGGCTGCTTATCACGCAAAGGCGAGCCCAATATAAAGGCCTAGTAGGCCCAAGTATCTAATATGGAATCCAGTACGTAATGAAGATAAACTAGCCTAGTGCAATACACACGTCGTGCAAAATATAAAAAATAAATTATTTTCTAGAATTTACATTTTAATCGAATAGTTAGGATACTGTTATCAAAACAGTAATAACTACAATAGAATATTATTGTATAAATACTTAATTTAATCTATATATATATAATAAATAAAAAATAATGTGAAGAGCTGAAATTGAAAGAAAAATGTAGCTGAAACAGGTTGTAAGACATGCTGAGGTGGTTAAGATCACCGTCTTACCCGGGTCGTCAAAATCGTCATGTTTTGGCACGACGACTTGCCGGGTGACTTGCCAAAATCGTCGTGATTGTTCTACTTTAAAATATGAGAGATATTTTATTTATTATTCGTCCCATACGATAAGATCTAACGATTTTAAAATTATCATATAATACTAAATTTTTTTTAAAAGTAACGGCTAAAAAATTTTCATCTAACAACTAATGATTGTACGTTGCTAGGAGAAAATTGTCATAGTGAGAAATCTAAAGGTAAAAAAGATATAAAATTCTCTCTTTCTATAATAGTATGCATAAACAAAATTGGATGATACAAAATTGAAAAGATTTGTGTAGTGTTAAAACTTTTAGAACAGCACGATACAGAAGTTGGTTATTAATTTTACTATATATATATATATATATATGCTGAAATAATGGAATAGGTTTCCAATGTGACAGGCTGAGCAATCGATTAACTATGAAATTATTATTTTTTTTAAAAAAAAAAATAACGCGCTATCCACTTCATTCAATCGAAACTGAACTAACCAACATAAATGAGACACTTAAGTCTCTAGAGAGTTTGAAAAAAAAAAAAAGAAAAGAAAGAAGACAAGTGAAAGAAATGATGATAGCCAATTAAACACCCAGTCCAAGTTCCTCCAGTGCGTCAGCTCTCTCCTGACCCAACTAACAACGTACAGGGAGTCAGTGTTTGACAGCTAAAAAATAGCTCTGTTCCTAACTCTCCAAAGCATCCACCAATTTGCCGCCAAATACGTAAGAGCCATGTTCCACTCTAGTGGTCCCTCCCCCTGTCCTTCTCTCCTACACCCCACGCACATTGGGCCCTAACTCCTCAAACCCAACAGCCCCAACTCTCGACCCTATCACAAACCGGCATAAACACAACCCAAAAGTAAATAATCAACCGTCTCAACGAGTGAGCCGCACATAGCACACCGATTTTTTCCCGTCCAACCCATTTTCTCAAGGTTGTCTGCCGTAAGAATCCGGTTTATAAGTACGAACGAGACGAAAATCTTAATCTTGGTTAAAATACGCAACCTCCATAAGGCAGAGGAGGTAGAGTCCCAAAGACCCCCGTCGCTGAGAACCCTATAGGTAGCCTTAACGGTGAAGAAGCCCTTATCATGCCATCTCCAAACCACCATATCCTTCCTCTCCTCCGACGAGGCACCCCCCGCAGTTACCTTCAACAGATTCACACATTTCCTTGTCGTTCTATCCCTCAAACATGCGACTCGTAAAATTCTCCTCCATCTCCATCTATTGCGGTCTAAGCAGGAACTGACTTGAACCGCCTTCCTAACAACATCATTGTACACCCTAGGGAAGAGAGATCGTAAGGTAACCTCTCAACACCATCTGCCGTTCCAGAAATTAATAGTTCTTCCATCGCCAAGCGAGTAGGGCACCCCCCATTTAAAGATCTCTCTGGTGCCAATAACGTTTCTCCACCATTGAGATACCGGTCTAAAGGAACTCCCCTTCCACAGGGATTGTCTCTTCGAATAATAAAGCCCTCTAATAAGTTTAATCTATTGGAAATTGGTGTTTGAGAAAAACCTCCGCCACTATTTTTAGAGAAGGGCGTCATTCATAGCGCACATATCCAGAATACCCAGCCCCCTCTCTATCTTATCTCGGCAGACGTTTTTTCATGCAACAAGCCGTCCCCACCCGCATAAGTTCGAGGTACCAATCCAAAAGAAATCCCGTCTAAGGGTCTCAATACGATTGGTGACCTATTTCGGCACCTTGAAGATTGAGAAGAAATACAGGGGTAGGTTGGACAGAACTGCATTAACCAGCAAAAAAAAGTTATAGAGCGGAATTAACCTGATTTCAAATCCATCGGCCTATTCCGGTTCTTCAAATATATCTATTTTGATAAACAAATGTATACTTGAATGGACAATTTTATCATTATTTCATAGCCTAGAAAAAAAAAAAAAATTTAAGAAATTTTTTGGAATTTACTGGAAGTGTTGAGAACGGTAACATTAAAAAAATCCATTTCCAAAGCAAGCATCATCATGATAGGTTTGGTAATACACTAACATCTACACAAACCTAACCTAACAAAACCCATCTGCCATGTTGGGTTGGTGTAAACAAAGACGCTTCCAATTTAGTGTCATCTCCATCCACGTCTTCAAGCTCTGTAATGGAGACTTAATTAGGTATTGCTATTGTTTAACACATAGAAAGGCCCATAGAAAAACAGGAGGATTACACGGTCTTTGGTATAATTAGTTAATTTCTTATTTAACTTTGTTTAGAGTGGTTTAAATAACATTTCATTGCAACTTTATTCTAAGTCATACCATTGCAACACAAGAATATATTTTAAATTGCAAAAACTATTGCCTAGTGCAATAGTTTTGATAATGTTACATTTATCTCACAAAATCTCTATGATACACATAGCAATGAGTAATATATTAATATAGTTTTTCAAATTTCAAACATAAGAAATAAAATGAATATCAATGCTAAAGAAAGTACTACTATGGGTCATCTAAAATACTGCCTTGTGGAGTAGTTGATGATGTAGTGAGGTTTATTTTTTTTGTGCTGGTAATTCAAATTGCCACATAAGAGCAATATTTTGAGTACCCAAAATATTTTTTTTGTTCGCTCATCTTTTGATTTTTAAAAAGAATCATTTTATGTGTTATTAGTATATTGACCGGCCCATGTGACACGATAAATAATTTGCATAAATAAATAAAAATCTCCTACATCACACGTATCAAAATAAAACATTTGGCAGAATTTATTACAATACTAATTTTTATACGTACGGTGGTGATTTATCATCCTCAATATTTTACCTATATATTCTCTAATACATGTCAAATCATTGAAAATTTTTTGAGCCCTTTTAATTAAAGATAATTAAATCCACCCTGTACACCTAAGAGATACACGTGTGCTCCTAAAGTAGTATATGATTAAATTACTCTCCCAGTAGTGACAAGGCACGCGAGGGCGAGGAGGAGACAATTGGAATCCCCAAACAATAGAGAAAATGAGAAATTGGGATTGGATACACAAACAATTTCACAACTAAGATTTCTATACGTAACCCCACATCAACAGGAAAACCATGTGTCATGTTGGGTTTGGTTAGTGCACGCACTAAGTCTCTCTCTTTTTAATTGCATTACGTCTCCATCTCGGCTATTTCTCCACTATATATGGAGAACAGATGAAATACGTGGTGGACACTGAGAGGTCTCATTTACTCAGAAAAAAAAAAAATTTGGTGAGCTAACAACTCATGCGACATGTGTAGTCCTTAGAATGAAGCATTTAGATTGTGGTTTTAATGCATTTTAATTTAATTTACTATCTCTACTTATTAATGTTTAGATCCCCACGTGTGTTGTATTAAAACTTTTGGGCACAGAGAAGACAGGGCATGAGTACAGTTGTAGCGAAGGATTAATTAGTATACAATAATATAATGAGTTATTAATTATTTATGTATCATTAATTATTTCGACCACCACATGATTGCTCTTCTTTTATTAGGGGCGTTTGATATTGGGTATAAGGGGATAAGAGGATAATCCGTTATTGGGGGGAATAGATGTTCCCTAAAAGGTGGAACAACTTGTTCCACCTTTCTTTTTCTTTTTTTTTCTTTTTTTTTTTTTTTTTTTTTTTTTTTTTTTTTTAATTAAAATTTTTTAAATTATAAGATATTTAAATTTATAAAATTTATTTTTTTTTAAAAAAAAAAATTAAAAATTAAAAATTTTATTTTTTAATAAATCTAAAAATTTAATTTTTAAATTTTTTTTTTATAATTTATTAATCTATCCAAATTTATACCAAATGTTTAAAATTTTTAAATTTATATCTATTTTTATATACAAATTTTTGAAAGTTTAAAAATTTATAAATTTTTAAAAACCAAAAAAAATGTAATAATTTTTTTATATATATAAGTAAAATATAAATTTTAATAAATTTTTTAATAAATATTTTAAATTAAATATTTAAAATCATATCAGCCAAATTTTTATCTTAAATTAAAATTTTAATCCTCTCTATTTTTCTTATTCCTTTTAGCTTACCAAACACAATTTTTCTTATCCCCAGTACAACTTTTATACTAAACCAAATACAAAATTACTTTAATTCCTGCTTATACCTGAACTTATACCTATCCTAGAAATAATCAATTTTCGCTTATACCCGAACCAAACGCAGCCTTGGTTCGGGTATAAGAAAATTTTGGTTATACAGGGAATAGGTATAAGTTATGGTATTAGCAGGAACTAATGTTAATTTATGTTTGGGTGGGTATAAGAGTTATACCGGATATAAAAAAAATTGTGTTTGGTAAGTTAAAGAGGAATAAGAAGAATAAAGAGCACTAAAATTTAAATTTATGATTAAAATTTTACTGATATGATTTTAAATATTTAATTTAAAATATTTATTAAAAAAATTATTAAAATTTATATTTTACTTATATATAAAAAAAAAAATATTAAAAAAATTTAAAATATAATTTATTAAAATTATATGATAAATTTATTAAAAATTAAAGTTAAAAATTTAAAAAGCTATAAAATTTAAAAATTTATAAATATTAAAAATTTTAATTTTAATTGTCTTAAAAAATTACAAAAGTAGAAGTAAAAATTTTATTTTTAAAATTAGTATAAATTTAAAAAAAATTATTAAAAAATTTGCATAAATTTAAAAATTTTAAAATTAATAAATTTTTAAAAAAATTTAGAAAAATTTATATTTTTAGATTTATTAAAAAGTAAGTTAAAAAATTTTAAATTTATAAAATAAAAAAATAAATTTTAAATTTTATAAGTTTATTAAACATCTTATCATTAAAAAAAAAAAAAAAAAACTGGCATGAGGAGTTGTCCACCTGAGGGTAGGAATAGGCTATTCCCACCCCTAACGGGTTATCCTAGAATAACCCGTTAGGGGTGGGAACTGCTGTTCTCACCCCTAATAATTTCGTTTGTGGATAAGATAGGGGATAACTCCCTTATTCCCCTTTATCCCCGTTACCAAACGGGGCCTAAAAGTATACATGTAATAATGCTCAATCCCTAAAGTGTTGATAAAACTAAATTTGAAGAGATTTTTTTTTTTTTTTTTTTTTTGTGACTTTTCAATCACATATACAATTAAGCTTAATTATAGTCTAAATTATATAAAAAAATTTTGTAAATATTCATCTTTTTACTTTTTCTCCTGAATTTTAAAAATTTATATTTTATTTTCTTAAAAATTCAAGTTGATGCATTCAGTGCCTCTTTATAAGAATTCCGTCACTATTTCATCTATTTTTTATAATTTATATTAAAAGTATTATAAAATAATAAAAATATATCATTTTTTTTTCTTATAGGACAAGTAAGGATAATATAGTCATTTCACCTTCACCATTAACATCGTAACCTTTTAAAAATATTTTTTAATTTTTTAAAAAATAAAATATAAATTTTTAAAAGTCAGAAAAAAAAAAAAAAATAGTGAATTTTTATAAAAGAGTTTTTTTTTGTATTTTCCCCTAAATTATACACACCAATACTTTGGAAGCTCCTCAAGCAATGTTATCAGTACCTAATAGTAGCATGTAAATTTTCTCACTCACAATTTCAAAGAGTAATATATTTTTAGAATAATTATATATGACTTTCCTGTAAAAATATAAATATAAATGTATTTCTATAAAACTTCATATTTATCTTGTCAAATATATTCTTCTGTTATTAAAATTTAAATAATAATTATAAATTTAGAAGTAAAATAAATTTTTTTACTAACCACAGTTAGTTAAGGAGTAAAATATTTTTTCTATTTTTTGTATATGTAATTTGTATTTCAATATTAAGTTCCATCTTTTTTTTTTTTTCTTATAGTAAGGCAATGTCTCGAAAAAAATAAGATATGCCACACGTGTCACGACAAAAGCGAGGAGAGAGAAAGAAAGATAAGTTTTTTTATAAAGACAAATTTATAAAAATAAAATAATCATTTTCCGCAAAGACAAATTTGTAAGAACAAAGTAATTTTACGCATCAATCGTTAAAAAACTAACGGTGAATAAAAAGACATAAATATATATATGAAACCAACCAAATTTTTAAAAAAAATATATTTACAAAAAATTTTTGAATTAATAAATCTGATTATTTGAGTTTTATAAAAATTTATTAGTTAAATATGTATGTAATTAACCCGGTAATTTTTTACTATTCTTATTGATCTTTTTTGGTAAAAAATATAATATTTTTTTAAAATAAGATGCAAAATGAATAAAACATTAGCAAATATTTTTTTTTTTAAAAAAAAATAATATCCTATCAATTTTATTTATTTTAAAAATAAATTTAATTAAAAATATTAAATAATTAAATTTAAAATTTAAAATTTTGAGTATCAACCGTCAAACTCTTCTTTGTCACCGGGCGGCGTTTTTTCAAAACCGTAGCGATGGCATATGAGGCTGCAGCCGCAGCCGCAGCCGCAGCCGCAGCCGCAGCCGCAGCAACCATGTCCTGCGCTTCCTATATCCTAGCGTCGTTTCCGTGACTCCACGTGTCCAATCCACGTGGTGTTCCCGTCCCCCGCGAAATGGGAAACAACAGCGCAGCAATGACGACGCTGCTGCTCAAAATGCCCCTCCTCTACCGTCCCTCCACGTGCCCCCGAACCTCCTCCACCTATATTCCCGGATCCCGTCTCCTCTCTGTCTCCCTCTCTCTCCCCTTACTCACTCCCTACTCCCCACTCGTGCGCGCGCTCTATTTTTATATTCAAATATAAATATTAAATTCCTAAAAACCCAACGACCCTTCCACCTTCCCTTTTAAAACCCCCACCATCTCCTCCCCCCTATCATCTCATCATCATATATTCGAACAACAAGGAAAAAACCACAATAGAAAAAAGATGGTACCTGGTTTCAAGCGTTCGATCTCCTTCCCAATGAGTCCGCGGCGCAAGGCTCCGGAGAAACCCGACCGCTACGCGCGCTCCGCGAGCCTCCCGTGCCCATCCCACCCCCTCGTCTCCCACCTCGACGACGCCATCCGAACCGTCCGATGCTGGATCTCTGAACCGGTTCAACCGGACCGGATCCCGGGCCGGATCTCGACCGGCCTCGACCGGATCGCCCTCGTCCTCGCCGCGCTCGACGAGCTCCTCCGACTCCCCCGAGCGGAGGACGCCCTCCGCCGCGCCGTTACCGCTGATAGCCTCCTCGACCACCTCCTCTGCCTCGCCGACGCCTACAGCTCGCTCCGATCCGCCGCGCTCGACCTCAAGGAGAGCCAGTCCGAGGCGCAGAGCGCTCTGCGGCGCCGCGACGCGGCGCGCCTCGCGTCCTCGCTCGGCGCCCAGCGTCGCGCGGAGAAGGACCTCGCCCGGCTCGCCTCTGCCGTCCGATCCGCCTCCAAATCCGCATCTGATTCGACAGAGGCCGAGATCGCGGGGATCATGGGCGAGGCGATGGCGGCGATCTCCGCGGCCTCCGTCGCTGTGCTCCTCGGGATGGCGGCGATCACCGCCGCCGCCTCCGCTGCCGCCGCAGCTACTGTGAGGAGCTCCTCCGCGCTGGGGCCGTTGAGGAAGCTCGGATTCAGATCCTCTTCGAATAATAAGAAGGCTACGGAGGAGGAGAAGGAGATCGCGGCGTTGGAGAAATTGGAGGAATCGGAGGAATGCGTCGGGGAATTGGAGAGCGGGAGCGAAAGGGTGTTTAGAGGTCTCGTAAACTCTCGAGTTTCCCTCCTAAATATTCTCACACCCTCATTCTAGAATCTGAGGGTCATTTAAAAAAAAAAAAAAAAAAAAAAAAAAAAAAAAAAAAAGGAAATTGTAAAGTGTACAGATACCAAATGTTTTTATAATAAATGAGATATTTTTGTTCCTTTATATCTTCTTCCTAATTTTATCTCGTGAATTTTACTGAGATGTCTCTGTTTACCATGCATGTTGCAAATGTTTTTGGTTAAATTATGATGAAAATCCTACTTCAATTTTAATTTGCCAGTTTCTCAACAACTTCTTAGTTCTAATACTTTGGAACGAATAGGGTAATCAAATTCAAGATTTTACCTGGAATGATTTTACTATCAAATTTTCGACGTAACATGATTTTGGTGTATATGTTGATTCAAAATCCACACAGCTTATCGGCTATACAAAATAATTTCTTACTTAATTAGTCTCTATCAGGCAATTATTGTTAGGATTTCTATAAATATAGTCCAATTAATCATATAAAAATTTGAATTTACAGATATAAAATACTTGATATGCCCATATCTTATTACTTTTTCATTAATTTAAATTAAATAAAATTTTAATCAAATTTTAATAGGAAGTGATCTTGTCATCTTCTGCATTCTAATAAAAATAAAAATTCTTTATCAGAAGCGAACTTCTGGTATATGGCACATTACTCGCATTATTGATCAAATTTTTTTTCTCTATAACACTCTATATGCTATATTTTATTCTATTTATAATTCTTAACATCAATATTATTTAGTTTTATTGTTTTACATGCCAACATAGATCTATCAATTATTACATCGACCTAGTTTACCATATTAATTAGTCCTGGATTTCCAGAGTTCACCACCCTCTATTATCAATCTTTTATCAAATCGACTTTGTAAATTTAAATATTTTCTGTTTTGAAGTTATGTTTTTCAAAATGCAGTACAGTTTGAAAAGAGATTGATTATGAAAGCAGATTCCATCACAGCTCGTGTATACGACAACCACAACAAAGACAGTTTGAAAAGAGATTGATTATGAAAGCAGATTCCATCACAGCTCGTGTATACGACAACCACAACAAAGAGAAGCCAGAAGATAACAATCAGAACAAATTTCCGCCAAAATATTATGGTATTAGGTGACGAAGAACGCAAAGATGACTCCACAGACATGTATGGCTTAAACAAATCACAACTAAGCAATTTGATTATGAACCTGCATAATAGAACCTATCTGTCATGTTGGATCAAACGCTTGCAAGCGCCTATTCTATAAGACTTCGTTTGGTTGTGGCATAAGAGAGAACTAGTAGTACTAGGAATAAATATAATTTTTGGAACAAGCTGGAACTATTGTAAATTTATGTTTGGTTGAGTTTTAGGTTAGTAACAGATATAAGAAAAATAATATTTGGAAGTGATTGAAAAATAAGATAAATAAAAAATTAACTTTTGTGTTTGTTATAACATTTTATTAAATGAGTTATTAATTTAATAAATTTATGCATTTGTAACTAGTGGAGTTACAACTCCTTTACTCTTGCATGGTAGCTTTTTTCAAATTAAGTTTTGAACTTACAAAGAGAACTAACGTATACTACTTAATAAAGCTAACTCCTAACATTTTAATTTTAAACTTAATTAAGTTGTAACATTAATACCTATGGTGCCTATATAAAGAGAACTTTTTTACTCTCTTGAGATACACTAAAAAAAAAAGAAGATACTAATAGAAGACTAAATAACTATTCAATTTGAGAGAGAAGAGAGGTCAAAGAAAATGTGTTCTTTTTTGTGGAGATTTGGGCTCATCTACTTGTGCAGAGCTGGTGAAGCCACACGACGAGGGTCGAGCCGTTGTATCCTGGAGGGGACAAGTCAGTATTGTGCTGCACTGGTTAGAAGGCTTTGCCTACCGCAGAGGGCTTGAAACTCCTTAAAAAGAGCGAGATATCTGTGTCTCGACTTGATCGACTCCTTGATACTTTTCATATATTTTTTATAGTCTAACCTCTATTTCGTAAATTTACACCAACGGTGTTAAAAGACTAAAATGTCATTTCTTTTTTAGTTTTTTTCTTAAAAATTAAAGTTTCAAAATTTGTTCAAATTTTAATTTTTATTAATTTTAATTTTTATAAAAATTTTAAGTAGGAGTAAAAAGAATTAATTTTTAAATTTTAAGTGGGAGTAAAAATTTTAATTTTTAAATTTATATAAATTTTTAAAAAGTTTTTTAAAAAATGTATAAATTTTAAAATTAATAATTTTTTTTACAAAAATGAAATAAAATAAATTTTTTGATTTATTAAAAAAGAAAGTTAAAAAATTAAAATTTATAAAATAAAAAAATTTGAAATTTAAATTTTATAAATTTAAATATCTTTTAAAATTAAAAAATTCTAATTTAAAAAATAAAAAAATAATAAAGACTCGGGAGCATGGAAAAAAAAGGAAAAAAAAGAAAAAAAAAAAAAGAAAATAGAGTGCCTTGGGAAGTGAAGGGGCATGGAGAGAGAGGGGGCTTGTTAGAGAGAGGGGGGGGGGGGGGGGCATGGTACCGGGTTGACCGGGACAACTCGGTAAGGGGAGGAATAGGTGTTCCACCCTATTCCGCCCCCCCCCCCCCCCCTAACCTAATTGTGTTTAGGTACAAAGGGAGCTTATTCTTTCTTTGGGGTTTATTCCTTTTTTGTATCCAAATCAAACATAGTATAAACCATCAACATCCACATTACGAGCTTCCTCTAGTGTAGGTGTACTCATGTGGCTTAGCTTGGTTGAGGTATAAGAGAGAATTAGTAGTACTAGGAATAAGTATAATTTTTGAAACAAGCTGGAATAATTGTAAATTTGTATTTGGTTGGATTTTAGATTAGTTCTAATTATAAAAAAAATAGTGTTTGGAAGTGATTAACGAATAAAAGAAATAGAGAATTGACTTTTGTGTTAAAAGACTAAAATGTCCTTCTCTTTTTAATTTTTTCTTATAAATTAAAGTTTTAAAAATTTATTCAAATTTTAATTTTTATTAATTTTAAATTTTTATAAAAATTTTAAGTATGTGCAAAAAAATTAATTTTTAAATTTTAAGTGGGTGCAAAAATTTAAATTTTTACATTTAAAAAATTTTATAAAAAAATTATATAAATTTTAAAATTTTAAATTTAACAATTTTTTAAAAAAAATAAAATAAAATAAAATATTTATATTTATTAAAAAATAAAGTAAAAAAATTTAAATTTAAAATTTTATAAATTTAAATATTTTTTAAAATTAATAAAATAAAAAAATACCTCGGGACGCGTGTAAAAATAAAATAAAATACAAAGGGGGTATTAACCCCCTTTGGCTGCGTTTGGCAACCGGTGTAAGGGGCGATAACGGGGTTATCCCCCCTTATACCCAAACAGCATTTAAGTGTGGAGGGAGCAGCTGTTCCCCCATACCAGGTTATTCCGGTATAAGGGTAGAATAGCTGTTCCACCCCACAGGTGGAACAGCTGTTCCACTTGTTGCTTATTACTGTTATTTTTTTAAATTATAAAATATTTAAATTTATAAAATTTTAAATTTTTTTTATTTTATTTTATAAATTTTAATCCCTCTATTATTCTTATTCCTCTTTAATTTATCAAACACAATTTTTCTTATCCCGGTACAATCGTTATACTCAATCAAATACAAAATTACTATAATTATTGCTTGTACCTGAACTTATACCTATTTTCGAAATAATTAATTTTCGCTTATATCCGAACCAAACGCAGCCTTTGTACCCAAACCAAACGCCGGCACAGGGAACAGATGGGCTGCGTGGTGGAATCTGATGGCTACCAGCTAATGTGGACACATGTAAACAATGGCACTAGTCATGCTTTGTAAATGTTTAGATTAAATATAACAATTTCCATGGTTGAGATGCGTGGAATAAACCTTGTGCAATAATAAGGGATTTGTTTGTGCTCTTCCATAGTTAACAACTAAGCAACTTATTAGCGAAGTGCAATATGTTCATTTACAAATTCTACTGCCCTCTCCATCGTCCACGTGTCCTACCCCAACTAAACTACCACTATATTTCCGGATCCAGTCCCCACCTATTAACCCATCTAGTGCGCGCCCGTGTTTCCTTCAAATTTTTAATTAGTTGGTTCCCCAACAAACCCAATCACTGTCCACTCTCCCCGTTATATATTTCCCTGCTTTTGCCCTCTTATTCCCCAACTCATCATCGCACACAAAACGAAAACGAACAACCAAAGCAGCAGCAACAACAATAATAATAAGAACAACAACAGGTTTAGAGATCTAGAGAGAGAAGAAAGATGGTACCTGGTTTCAAGCGTTCGATCTCGCTCCCAATGAGTCCCCGGCGCAAGGCTCCGGAGAAACCCTACCGCCACGCGCGCTCCGCGAGCCTCCCGTGCCCGTCCCACCCCCTCGTCTCCCACCTCCAGGACTCGATCCGAACCGTCCGATGCTGGACCTCCGAACCCGACCGGACCCAGGCTCGGATCTCGACCGGCCTCGACCGGATCGCCCTCCTCCTCGCCGCGCTCGACGAGCTCCTACGCCTCTCCCGAGCAGAGGACGCCCTCCGCCGCGCCGCCGATCGCCTCCTCGACGACCTGCTCCGCCTCGCCGACGCCTACGGATCACTCCGATCCGCCGCGCTCGACCTCAAGGAGACCCACTCGGAGACTCGCGCTGCTCTGCGGCGCCGCGACGCGGCGGGGCTCGCGTCCTCGCTCGGACCGCAGCGGCGCGCGGAGAAGGAGCTCGCCCGCATCGCCTCCGCCGTCCGATCCGCCTCCAGATCATCCGCATCAGACACCGAGATCGCGGAGATCGTGAGCGATGCGATCGCGGCGATCTCCGCGTCCTCCGTCGCTGTGCTCCTCGGGATCGCGGCGATCTCCGCTGCCGCCTCCGCCTCCGCCGCAGCTACTGCGAGGAGCTCCTCCGTGCTGGGGCCGTTGAGGAAGCTCGGATTGAGACCCCCTTCGAATAACACGAAGGCTACGGAGGAGGAGAAGGAGATCGCGGCGCTGGAGAAATTGGACGAATCGGAGGAATGCGTCGGGGAATTAGAGAGCGGGAGCGAAAGGGTGTTTAGAAGTCTCGTGAACACTCGGGTTTCCCTCCTAAACATTCTCACCCCCACCTTCTAGAAACAGAGAGAAATAATTTAAAATTTTTTTAAAAAATGCGAGTATGGGCGTGTATATATAGCGAATGTTTGAGGTATAGAGAAGGATCAAATTTTGAATTTTTTTTTTGGGGGGGGGGGGGGGCGGGGGGGGGGGGGGGGGGGATAGTTCTTAATCCCTCAGTTTTTGTTATTTTCTGTTCCTTTTTTCTCTGGCATTGCTCATGCCGGAGGCTGCGTTAAATTACCAAAAATTGTGCTCTTTATACAAAATTACCAAAAATAGTTTGCAGAAATTACCAAGGGCTCTAAGCTCCTTAATACTAGGTTTCAATTCATCAAACTTTGTAAATAGATTTAATTAAAAACTGATTCACCAGCTAATGATCTCTAATAATTTTCTTTCGACATAATTAATCAAGCTAGAACTAATTGAGGCCATTTACATCAGCCATCCTTTCTCTGCCAATGATTGTTTCTTATACTTGTTTGTTTATGATCAAGAACTTTAAAAAAAATATTTTATAATTTTATAATTTTTTTATATAATTTGCCTAGTCTTTGAGTGGTTGATATTTTAATTTTAATATGTAAAACAAAATAAATTTGATACCACTTGATTGCTTGGTAAGCAGTGATATAAAAAAATCATAAATTTAATTTTTAGAAAAGCTAACTAGACTAGATTATAATTGTAGAATCCATCGTTAAATGTCATATCACTGGATAATAATATATTATAATTTTACTTTAATTAATCTCTTATATTTTAGATCAAACAGGTTATACCTAAGAAGATATAAATATTTTGAATTCAAATTTTGCCATCAGCTGAAGAAGATAATTAAATTTTATTTGTAATCCAAATTAGCTTTATTATTTGCAAGCATTTTTTTTATGAACTAAAATAAATTCTCTTTTTCTTTTTTTTCTCTTTGAGAATAAATTAGCATGCTATTTATTTTATTTATTTTTAATACAAATTTAATTACAAAAGGTAATGCAACGAGGCCTAAAAAAAAAAAAAAAGGCAGAAAAGAAAAGAAGTTAAACTATAGTTGCAAGATATAAGGCGCTATAAAATTTTCTTCATTTCCTGCCAAATTTCTTGATATGATTAGTAATGATAAATAGATTAATAAAATATTTTCTAAATTTCATATATATATATATATATATATATATTATATTATTCATTAATATATTAATAAAATCGTCGGTTTCTGACCAACAACCTTCTGCTTAATATTATAAGTCATTTTTCACACTCTAACTTTTCCCACTAACTCCAAAATTTTGGTATCTATTACTGTTTGGTACATATGAATCTGTTGTATATATATATTATAAAAAAATGTTCCACTATTTTTGTACCATCATCGCATAGGACACCTATAATGTTGTTCGACTATTCCTTTTTCAGTAGATTGTCAGATATTTAAGGAGCAATGCTATATGTACACCCCAAAGGGGTGTATATCATATACCTCTACCATTTTAATGATGGCGATATCTTTTACGGGTCACATCGATTGATCTATCATCACACCCCACCCATTGGATGGATGAAATGTGTGATATACACCCCGTTTTGGGTGTACAAGTATCATTTCCCATAAATTATCTTTATAAGTACCAGCTATAGAAAAATCTTTATTTTTATTGATATTGCCAATTTTTAAATATGAGACAATTGAGTATCACATATTCCCCCTCCTCAAACCATTGTGTAAGTAAATTTGACTGTGAACCCATTTCCTACATTTCATCTCCATCAAATTTCATCAAGTTTGTTTATAATATGATAATTAGCCAGCATTTCTTTGATTTCTTTTATTCTTAAATAATATCCATGCCCTCTCGTCACAATTTCTTTTAATATTTTTCGCCATCTTTGTCATAATTTCTTTTAATATTTTTCGCTATCTCTGTCATTTATTTAGAAGAGAAATATTTCATAATGTGAATTTGAAAAGTGTCTTCAAAATTGCTTCACTACACTATCTGTTCGGCAAAAAATTGATAAGTTCTCGGTCACACAGCTCATACCACACTCTGCATTCGAAAATCTCCCTTGTATTAAAATGGTTTTTTCACCATCTAGAATAATTTCTCTTGAATTGAAATTTAGTTTGAAGCAGTGTTAGGGGCAGAGGATTTTCACCATCCCTTAGGAACTGTCTATTGTCGATCCACATAGAGCTAAACCATACAGATAGAGAAGAACATTTGTTTTAGAAGAGACATCCATCTCAGGAACATACATATTCGAGGGGGAAAAAAAAAAAAAAAAAGTAAGGACATAAAATTAAGGAACAAAAATGTCTCACTCATTCCTGAAATATGTGTATATGTACGAACTAATTTTGTCTTTTCTCCTCTGTTTCTAGAAGGTGGGGGTGAGAATGTTTAGGAGGGAAACTCGAGTGTTCGCGAGGCTTCTAAACACCCTTTCGCTCCCGCTCTCCAATTCTCCCACGCATTCCTCCGACTCCTCCAATTTCTCCAACGCCGCGATCTCCTTCTCCTCCTCCGTAGCCTTCGTGTTGTTTGAAGAGGATCTCAATCCGAGCTTCCTCAACGGCTCCAGCACGGAGGAGCTCCTCGCAGTAGCTGCGGCGGAGGCGGAGGCGGCAGCGGAGATCGCCTCGATCCCGAGGAGCACAGCGACGGAGGCCGCGGAGATCGCCGCGATCGCCTCGCTCACGATCTCCGCGATCTCGGTGTCTGATGCGGATGATCTGGAGGCGGATCGGACGGCGGAGGCGATGCGGGCGAGCTCCTTCTCCGCGCGCCGCTGCGATCCGAGCGAGGACGCGAGCCGCGCCGCGTCGCGGCGCCGCAGAGCAGCGCGAGTCTCCGAGTGGGTCTCCTTGAGGTCGAGCGCGGCGGATCGGAGTGATCCGTAGGCGTCGGCGAGGCGGAGCAGGTCGTCGAGGAGGCGATCGGCGGCGCGGCGGAGGGCGTCCTCTGCTCGGGAGAGGCGTAGGAGCTCGTCGAGCGCGGCGAGGAGGAGGGCGATCCGGTCGAGGCCGGTCGAGATCCGAGCCTGGGTCCGGTCGGGTTCGGAGGTCCAGCATCGGACGGTTCGGATCGAGTCCTGGAGGTGGGAGACGAGGGGGTGGGACGGGCACGGGAGGCTCGCGGAGCGCGCGTGGCGGTAGGGTTTCTCCGGAGCCTTGCGCCGGGGACTCATTGGGAGCGAGATCGAACGCTTGAAACCAGGTACCATCTTTCTTCTCTCTCAAGATCTCTAGATCTGTTGTTGTTCTTATTATTATTGTTGTTGCTGCTGCTTTGGTTGTTCGTTTTCGTTTTGTGTGCGATGATGAGTTGGGGAATAAGAGAGCAAAAGCAGGGAAATATATAACGGGGAGAGTGGACAGTGATTGGGTTTGTTGGGAACCAACTAATTAAAAATTTGAAGGAAACAGGGCGCGCACTAGATGGATTAATAGGTGGGGACTGGATCCGGAAATATAGTGGTAGTTTAGTTGGGGTAGGACACGTGGACGACGGAAAGGGGCTTACATTGCTGCTGCACCCGTTTAATTTGCTGCATTCTTACTGGTTCCCGTACCGGGTGGAAGGGTGACGCCACGTGGATCAGACACGTGGGCTTAGATATTCGAACTTGTAAACTAGAAATTGTTACAGAGGACGAAGGCGTTTCTAAACCAGTGAGATAGGTCATAGGCCGTGGGAAATAAATTGGGTGCAAATTTTTAATTTTTCGAAACGGATTAGAAGGGGAACTTTACCAATTATTGGGATCTGGAATGGAGAGTGTGAATTTACTTGGCCACTAATAAATAATAAATGATTCTTTTATACACCGCATAGATCAATTATAGCTAACACCGGTAGTTCAAATGTAGTACACAATTTACTAGGAATTAGCTATAACATACAAATCACTATCAAATAAATCTTGCTCTTCATGCTTATTATTGAATTTGAAAATAGAGGTACTATTTAGCATTGTTTTGCTCATTTTTAAATGAGCAATGCAAGCTTTACAATTACTATATATTAATTTGATTATAATCTTTCAACCTTATCATTTAAGACACTATATTTCTTCATTAGTTTTATCCTATTCTTTTATTACTAATATTCGAAAATAATTTTTAACCTTAGTCCATATTACAATAAATTTTTATTTTGGGTTGCAGAGTTAGCATTTCTTTTTTTAAAATTTATAACATTAATGTTCACTATTTATTGTGAACTAACCACATTGTTAACTATGGAATGAGCACAAACTTAATTCAATTATTGCGAAATGCTTGCTCCACCCACCCTTACTTTCGTAAATAATACTTTGCATGGGGGAATCTAAACATTTATAAAGCATGATAATTATGCATTCTTAAATTAAACGAAAGGCCACATTATTAGCTGGTATCCCTCAGATTCCACCACGTACGTAGCCCCACTGTTCCCTGTGTGGGTACACCTAATTAATAGATCTAGAGGAAGCCTGAGATGCGGATGGTGATGGCCTATAATAGAGGAGGTGCACATGTTTATGTGCGAGGCAATCCCAACATGACAGATAGGTTCAATTTATTAGACATAAAATATTAAAATATAATTTGTTTAATTTTATATTTTAGAATTGAATGTTTGTTTTACATTACTTTCGCATGGTATCAGCTAGCGATTTTAAATTCAAATTCTGTCAGATTTTTCAATTTATGTTTTGAGCTAATCAATCAACATCGATACTGAGTGGTAGTATAAATATAAAGAGATAATATCCTATATACCTTTTAATACTTCAAATATATTTTATTTATTTATTTATTTATTTTTAAATATATTTTTCGTATATTTTTTTGTTATTCAAAACTATTTTTACTATTAGTATCTGTTAAGTTATCTCGGGTTAAATTAGAATTAAATTTTTATCAGAATTAACAAAAATTAAAATACCTGTTTTCTTCCTAGTTTGAGAAAAAATAAAAAAAACTGATGACACTAGAAATATATATTTAAAAAGATAAAAGATTACAATATTTTTATTGTCCCTAATTTAAGGATAAATAAAAAAAATTGATAACGATAGAAAAATATATTTAAAAGAATAAAATAATAATTTTATAAAAATAACGGTATCGCTAACCGTTTACTAATATAATTTAACTCTAGAGATATATATTTAAAAAAAAATTAAAATGTTAAAAAAATATTTTTAATATTAATTTTTTAAAAGGAATAAATAAGAAAGTCAAATATTTTTCAAAAATATGTAAACAATTGCCCCAAATATAAATTATTTAGCATTATTTTACACTATTATGTGGACTCGTAAACAAATGACTAGGCTGTGAAATAGTTTATGGGTCTCCTATACTACACCCGTGTGCGTGTGAGGCCTTCGTGGGCAAATACCGTTATGTGCTGGCGAAGGGGCGCCGCTTTGGCTTGTTGTCAACTGAAGCGAGGGAGAGTGATTTGGCAATTAAAGGAACAATATTCTTTAGTTCTTAGCCAGTTAAAATAGGGTGTCCAACGGCTAGCTCACGTGGCCAACTCGGGCTTCGATTAGGATATGTGACTCAACCTCTCAAGCTCCACCTCAGTTTATGATTAAAACAGTTGTAGCCACGGTGTAAGTGCATAGTTTCTGAGCTGTTTGGAAGTGAAGAGTCAGAGAGTAGGAAATATGTGAGTTTAGCAAATTTGACTTTGCCTCCCATTCCGCCGAAGTCTGAATAAATAATTTCCGTATAATTATGAGTGAGAGTTTGATGATCTTACAATTTTGGTGTCGAAATAAATGTTGCCGTTAATAATTTTCTAAGGTCGAAAATTTCGATATGTGAGATTTATAAAAACAAACAGGCTTTAATTTTGTGCACCATCACGTGCACTTGGATTTACTGTTAGTACCTTCGTTTTCTTGGTATAAGTCTTAGCTTTACATCTCAAAATTAGGTTTCTCTTTTTTTTTTTTAGTTTTTTGAAGGGATAAGATGAACATTTTTTGAGCAGTTGTTTTCCTTTTTGTTAGATATGTCTCGAATTATAAAATTAGAAGATTTTTTAATCTTATTCTGTTTTGCTTATTTAATTAAGATAAATTTGAATTATGCCTAATCTTATTAAGATTATTCCTAATCTTAGTGGATTCGTATTCCTAGTTGTATTAGGATTTAGCGACTATTATAAATATACCATTATTCCATTGATTTGGTGCGGCGGATGAGAACAAGTATGAATGTATTTTGGGATTAGGATTTTGAGAGAGGCATATTTTGTACATCACTTTGATTATAATAAAAAGTCTCCGCTCCGTCTTCGTCCGTAGACGTAGGCCAGTGGCCGAACCACGTAAATTTTGCGTGCTTTATTTTTTCTTCTTTCTTTCTCGATTCTCTTTTGGTATTTTCGCACCAACGAACTAGATCCTTTTGGCTTTTGTCATAACAAACTGGTACGGATTGTTCGTTTGGGTGTTTAAAGACGTCGACGAAATTTGAGATCGAGAAGTTTGATCGCTCCTACAGTTTCGCTCTACGGCAAGTTGTCGTTCTAATGCAGCAGAGGCTGCAAAATGCGTAACTGGAGAATGAGAAAATTGGCACTTCAGAGAATCCCATGGTTTTGCTCATTAAGTCAGGCGACCAAATTCAAGAATTCTGTATATTTAGTTTGCATGTGGAGCAGCACTTTCAGGAGCTTTTATGGTTTTGGTGGAGAAGACAAAGAATTCAAGCCAAGGTGGAGATTGTTAGATATATCTCGAATTCTAAAATTGAAAGGTTTCTAACTCTATTATGTTTTGCTTATCAAATTAAGATAAGTTTGGATTATACCTAATCTTATTAAAATTATTCCTAATCTTAGTGGATTTATATTCCTAATTATTCCTTTTATTTGGTGCGGCGGATGAGAAGGAGTATGGGTGTATTTTGAGATTAGGCTTTTGAGAGAGGCATATTTTGTACACCACTTTGATTATAATAGAAGTCTTCGCTCCATCTTCGCCCGTGGACGTAGGCAGTGACCGAACCACGTAAATTTTGCGTGCTTTATTTTTTCTTCTTTCTTTTTCGATTTTCTTTTGGTATTTTCGCACCCAACGAACTAGATCCTTTCGGCTTTTGTCATAACAAATATATCACTAACATAAAAGTGATACAGTAGTGTTGTAATTGATGACGTGCCAATAATTAAGATATTATAATAGTTTTAGTGTTGTAATTGATGGCGTGTTAATAATTAAGATATTATAGCAGTTTTAAATTGACAGTGCGTCAATATTTAGTAATCTAAATTGGGTTGCGAAATTTGATTGCAATAATTTTAAATATTCGAGCCAAAAATTTTAAGGGTTGCGAAATTTGATTGCAATAATTTTAAATATTCGAGCCAAAAATTATAATAAATTAAAATTTGAGAACACTCATATTTTGAGGATCAAACATGAAATTTACCAAAAAAAAAAGAAAAAAAAGAAAAAAAAAAAAGAAAAAAAAAAAAAAAAAATCCTACTTCAATCAATCTACAAAACAGAATAGCCGAGTCCTAATTAGGCCCAGTAAAGGAAATATTTTTAATTGACCAGACCATATGGGCAAGCTAAATCTAATGAGGCCCAGATCCCAGTTTTCTCATAATTGGGCCATATCATGATCGAGTTCGGACTCAAATAAAATGCTTTGCGCAAATTCGTAGCAAGTGATAATGGACTTATGGGGCTAACTATACCCTCCTTACAGAAAAAAGACATTCTCTCAGCAACTCGTTGAGTTCAAATTATTCATATTCCCTTCTTATTCCTACATTTTTACCTGGATAATGAATCTCGGCCTAGGCCCGGATCTAGACCAGATGTTGGGTCAACTTCAAAATGGTTCTGATATACACACCAGCGGCTTAAAATTTATTTTAGAATTTAGTAGATAAAAAAAATTTGATAAAATCAGTGAGTAAAAATCTAGGCTACAGAAAATATAGCGTTGCTTAACTTCAAACTAGTTCTGTTTAGGAAGTATATACTAAGACGCCACGCATTATGGCAACATAAAATTTGTCTGATTATCCGATGGTTGGTACTTGAGATCTCAAATTAGTTATTTTATATTTCTTGTTTAATTTATTTATTTTTAAAATAATAAATAAAGTACTCTTAAAAAATATTAATAATTCCCTATCTCAGGTGGATAAATTTATTAAATATTGCTACTATGTAATGATTTTGAATTGATTTAAAAAGATAAATATATTTCTACAAAACTTAAATTATCTTATTTATTCATCCAAAAATTTATCCGTCTATAAATATATCATTCTTTTATAAAAATTTAGATAATCATGAGTTAAAAAAATTAATGTAAAATAATTTATTATATCCCATATATATATATATATATATATATATATATATATATATATATATAGCGTAGGGCTACTATATTCTTATGAGTATAAATCCTTTTGTACTCATAACTTTTTAATCCTTGAATGAAGAAATGTGCGGTTAGGATGATAGTGGTCTTCCTAGGATTTATTAGGTTGTTGGGAAAATAGTAAAAATATTAGGAACTACTATAATCCTAACCGCACATTCTTTCATCCAAAGGATGAAAACTTATGAGTACGAAATTTTTTTACTCATAAGAGTATAGTAGCCGGACCCTATATATATATATATATATATAAAATAAAGAGAGAGAGAGAGTTAGGCCAATAGCAAACGAGTTTCGTTGCCATCTATTTATTTTCGATGGTGGAGTTTTTAAAATAACATCGTTAAATATTATCTAGATTATTTAAACTATCTAGATATCCTTCAAAAAGTTATGAACGACTAAAAATAACCGGCTGAAAATAAATATCCTTTAAAAAGTAATGATAGGAGTCTTGTAACAAGATCAAAAGTATAGGTTTTGTTTTAAATAGTTTTAAAAAATTTTTAACAAAAATTAATTAATTTAGATCTCTTTATACCGTTAAACGAGCAAAAGGTTTATATCTATTATTAAAATTATAAATTTTACTTCTCTCAAAAAAAATTATAAATTTTACAACTTTTGATCATTTGGATAATAATATCAAAAAGATTTAAAATTTAATTGTTAGGTACTTCTAATGGTCTAGATCATATTCAACGGTGTCGATCGTCGATTTGGAAGCTTAATCATCGAAAACAAATGGATGACAACCGAGCTGATTTAATACTGATATGTATGAACGAACTAGAACTTCTGTAAGAATATATTTGCAAATCAAAAAAATTTTGAACAAATAAATCTGATCATTTAAGTTTTGTAGAAATCTATCTATTATTTGATATTTTTATATAGTCCTGCATGAAATTAATTCACTTGTTTTCATAAATTGTTAAAGATTTATTAAAATATATAAGTATGGTCAATTTGCATAAAAAAAATCTAAACGTCATATATACTAATACGGTACTGTGACACCTCAATAGTCCAACATCGGATGGGAATGGAGTTATAATTGAGAATATAAGAGACATAGATATTAGTAATAATAACTGGGTTTAAACATTTTGGGTTGTGGTTTGGGCCCAACGAGTTATTATTATTAGTATAGATGCATGATCAAAAGTAGACAGATAATCAGGGGCAGATCTAGAGACGCGGGTTTTGAAAGGAAAAATATTTTCAAAGAAAGTTGCATCTCTAGATTCAATCAAAGTATCATTGGAAATTTCAGAAATCTCAGAATTGATCACAAGAAATCTATAGGTATTACTATCTAGAGCAATGCTACATGTACACCCCGAAAGGGGTGTACATCATACACCCCACCCATCTAATGGGTAGGGTGATTTCAAGGGTCACTTGAAGTGACCCTTACCACACCCCCACCCATTGGATGGGTGGGGATGTATGATGTACACCCCGAAAGGGGTGTACACATAGCATTTTCCTACTATCTAAGGAATATCCAATAAAGATAGCATCTACAGTTTTAGGTCCAATCTTCTTTCTTTTGGGTTCAGGAATGGATACCTTAGCCAAGCACCCCCACACTTTCGGGGTGTACATCATACACCCCACCCATCTAATGGGTAGGGTGATTTCAAGGGTCACTTGAAGTGACCCTTACCACACCCCCACCCATTGGATGGGTGGGGATGTATGATGTACACCCCGAAAGGGGTGTACACATAGCATTTTCCTACTATCTAAGGAATATCCAATAAAGATAGCATCTACAGTTTTAGGTCCAATCTTCTTTCTTTTGGGTTCAGGAATGGATACCTTAGCCAAGCACCCCCACACTCGGAAGTAACTCAACCTAGGTGCTCTTCCTTTCCAAAATTCATAAGGTGTCTGGGTTCTATCCTTAGAGGGAATCCTATTGAGGATGAAACAAGCTGATAAAAGAGCCTCCCCCCACAAGTTCTGAGGTACACCAGAACTTAAAATCATGGCATTAACCATGTCCAATAGGGTTCGGTTCTTTCTTTCAGCTACACCATTAGATTGAGGTGAGTAAGGAGCAGTTACTTCATGAATTATTCCATGTTCCTCGCAGAATAGGTTTAATTCATTTGAAGTATACTCGCCTCCTTTATCAGACCTTAGAATTTTAATCCTCTTATCCAATTGGTTTTCAGCCTCAGCTTTAAAGGCTTTAAACTTATAGAGGACTTCATCTTTGGTCTTCAAGAGATAGGTGTAACAATACTTGGAGTAGTCATCTATAAAAGTCACAAAGTAGCGACTGCCTCCACGGGTAGGTACTCTATTAGAATCACAGACATCACTATGGATCAGTTCAAGAATTTGGGTATCCCTATAAGGAACAGATTTAAAAGGTTTCCTAGGCTGCTTAGCTTGGGTACAAATCTCACATTTAGATTTGGAATCAATCTTGAATTTTGGTAAGAGATTAAGATTGGTCAATTTCAGAATAGATTTAAGGTTCACATGCCCTAATCTGCCATGCCATACATCACAAGATTCAGTATTTAACACAATAGAAGAAGAAGTAGAAACTGAAGGAGAAGAATTTTTATTATCAACAAAAGAAAGTACATTTAATTTAAATAAACCCTCAGATACAAAACCTTTTCCAATGAACATCTCTCCCTTAGAAATTACAACTTTATTAGATTCAAGTACAATCTTATATCCTAATTGCACTAATAAAGATCCACTAATCAGGTTCCGTTGGATCTCGGGAACATGCTGCACATTGTGAAGGATCAGAGTCTTTCCAGAAGTTAACTTCAGTTTGACTGTTCCGATCCCCAGCACATTGACAGCTTTTCCGTCTCCAACAGTCACACATCCTCCACCTGAGTCCTGAAGGAGGAGAATAGGGACCTATTAGTGCAAACATGGACATTGGCTCCTGAATCTAACCACCAATCTAAATCATGATAGGTAAGGTTAACATTAGGTACAAAGGAGACTGACCTTAAAGTAGAGCTGGAGGGTTCACCCTCAATCATGTTGACCTGAGGTTTAGGATGGTTGCTCTGATTGTTTGGGCCTTTCTTATAGACAAATCTCTCTTTCTTTCGATAAAAATATTTTGAAGCAAAATGGTTGTCTCGACCACATACATAACAGAAACCATCCATTTTCTTATTTCCACTAGATTGGTTGGAGTTGGGTTTATGGTTAAAGTTTTAATTTCGGTTTGGGTTCCTACCCTTAAAACCTTTACCCTTAGGTTTAAAGTTTTTACCTTTGGGTTTAGGCTCAAGGCTTTGGTTTGGAATCTCGGTCAGGTTTAAGTTCGATCGGTTGATGGACGGTTTAATCTCTCTAAGTCGGTATTGGTCTTCTATTCTAATAGCTTGGATTACCGATCTAAGATTAAGGGTTCCCTGGGTACGTCTAAGCTCTTGAGCAAATTTGGTCCAGGAAGGGGGTAATTTATCCAGTAAATAGGTAGCCTGATAGGTTTCATCAAAAGTAGATCCATTTCTCTGAATTTCTACGACAAAATTCTGAAACTGATGGATTTGATCGTTTATAGGAATGTTATCTACCATTCTAAAATTATTAAAATCGGTAATGGTAAATCTGGCGATACCTTCATTATCTCTAATGTAGGCATCTTCTAAGGCATACCATAAATCTTTGGCAGTTTTGTACTTTCTATAGGTTTCATAAAGTTCGTCAGATAGACAACTAAGTATTCTGAACCTACAATGAAATTCAATTTCCTCGGGAGATTTAACAGATTTAGGTTCTGTAACAGAGGTGGTAGCAGAATCAGATGGAGGAGTATCAGAAAAATTTTTAGAAGTAGGATAAGGAGGTGTTTTTCCAATTGCAGTTATGAGGCCAAAAGTGACAAGCCAAGCCTCTAACTGTTCTTGCCACCTTAAAAAACCTACCCCTTTAAATTTTTCTGGTTTAAGACTAAAAGTGTCATCAAAATCCATTCTAAACAATCTAGTTGAGGGAATAAAGAATTTAAGGATGATTGCAAAGAGCTGCAAAAAAGGTTCAAAAATCCTTTTTAGACAAACAAACATGTTGTTTAAGGTTTCTACCCTAGTCAACCAGAATATTTTAGGGTTTAAGTATTCACAATTAGTTTATTATGAAAGTTCGTTCAGCAGCAAACAGATGGCCCAAACAATTTAAACTTTATAGCAATTTAAATCGATAATATATGCAATCAAAATGCTTTTTATATTACAATTGATTAAAAAAAATAATTAATAAATGCAATACAGTAAACTGCAATCTCTTTTTTTTTTTTTTTAAAAAAAAAAAAAAATTAACGTATTCGGGAAAAAACAATATAGTAAATTGCAAATAAATTATATGCGAATATAATTTAAAAATGCTAATCCCAATTTATTTAAATTTGGATGACAGACATACAATCAAGTTGACAAACAAAATTATATGCAAAATATATTTCTTAACGGATTAGCACCGTCAGATTTTAATTACAATCAAATAGGATTACGCCTTAGAATGTTGGGATTTACCCACAACAGAATTTTGATTGTTATTAAAATCCAACTAAATATTTGTGATAACAAAATAAAATAAACTTACAAATAATCGCTAAATCCAAATGTACGACGAAGAATTTGAAACGAGAGTTCCGGAAGCGCGCTAGGCACTGTCCTAAGGCGTATTTCCCTCCTTCGTGCGGAATTAGTCGAAAACACCGTCCCAAGATACGACCGGAATTCCTCCTCCTACGGACACGAACGCGAAAGAGGTTGACGGAATTTCTTCAACACCCAAACAATTTAAAACAACTACAAACTTTCTTTAAGAAGTATCAAATTTTTTCTTTGAAATTGAAAAGAATACACACACACCCTAACTCCCTCAGCCCTGCTCATATATATATATATATGTATATATATATATATGTATATATATATATATGTATATATATATATATGTATATGTATATATATGTATATGTATATATATATATATGTATGTATATATATATATATGTATATATATATATATATATATATATATATATATATATATATATATATATATATATATATATATATATATGTAGAGCAATGCTACATGTACACCCCGAAGGGGTGTACATCATACATCTCCACCATTTTAATAGTGGCGATATCTTTTACGGGTCACATCAAGTGACCCATCATCACACCCCCACCCTTAGATGGGTGGGGGTGTGAGATGTACACCCCTTACGGGTGTACACATAGCATTTTTCATATATGTATATATATATATATATATATATATATATATATATATATATACTATTGATAGCACCAGCCCAACTTTGCCACCCATTTTATACCCTTTGGATTGCGTTGAGATTTGTGAAAGCTATTTAATTTTTACTTTTTCTTTTTACTTTTTCTTTTTTCTTTTTTTCATTAAATAGCTTTCACAAATCTCAACGCAATCCAAAGGGTATAAAATGGGTGGCAAAGTTGGACTGGTGCTATCAATAGCATTCCAGCCCAACTCTATATATATATATATATGTATATATATATATATATATGTATATATATATATATATATGTATATATATATATATATATATATGTATATATATATATATATATGTATATATATATATATATATATATATATACGTTGCATGCCCTCAACGACACTTGGCAATTAGAACGTTGCCATCTCACTAATTAATTAGAACGTTGCCTTCTAATTAATTTGAGAGCGGGTCTAAAGGGGGCGCGGCCGAAACGTCCGCGCGTAGCGCGCGGTTTGAGAGCGGGTCTAAAGGGCGCGCGGCCGTAACGTCCGCGCGTAGCGCCCGCGCGCTACGCAGGAATGTTGCGTATTAAAAATAAAAACATATTGAAATAAAAATAAATAAAAATAAATAAAATAAAGATAAAATAAATTTAAATTTTGAATTTTAATCAACAATAGGTTCTGAGAAAATTCGCCATCTACCAGGATCTGAAAATAAAGCTTTACGAACTTTTAAATGATTCGCGCATATAAAATACAAAAGCATCAGTAACTTTCTTCATTCACAGTACTTAGAATATTGTTTTAATTTACTTTCAAAGCATGATATAAGCAGATCTAGGGAATAAACAAATACAATTCACTTGATCTAGTCTAAAGCACACCATATGTTCTGATTAATGTTCATTAAGATGCTGCAAAGAAATTACTGAGTTCATTCCGATAATGCTAGGTTCTGAGATTTGTGATCCAGATAATGAGATGTGATGAAACTGGTCGGCAACAGTTTCCAGCTCACGAAACTTCACGGACTTTCTTAACGTCGAAAAATCCAGGCCGCTGCTCGTTTGCTGAAGCAACATCACTAGGCGATGCAACGGCAACCACGGCCCACTTATCCTTTACTGCCTCAAGTGCATCAGCAAACTCCTTGAAATCTTTCGCACTGCAACATCCATGAGGAGAAGTATAAGTAACTGCAATTCTTAAAGGTGGAAGAAATCGACCATTTTGTGTAGTTCGAGCACATTTAGGGGCCGACACAAGAACCAAAAATTTGTTCTGGTTTGTTCGAATCGAAAAAACCACCAGACTAAATATGAAACTTACGTCGTTGATAGGACTTCTCCATGTCTTTTCTCTCGATATTCTTCCGTGGTGCCTCTTAAGTACCGAACTAGACTGAGAGATACAGAAAAACAAACAGGAACTGATATACTTCAGAGAAGAATCCAGTTGTGGAACAGAAATTAAACCAAGATGACATGAGCCATTCTTTGCAATCAGATGCATCTGTTTTTCCCTTACATGCTAAAAATTACCTGAATCATAACTCAGTTCGACTTACAATCCTTCGATTGAAATTCTAAAGCAAGACATTTTATGTCACACTTCTCATCTGAATTTAAAAGAAGTGATTGTAAAAACAGATCACAGCTTTTTATGTTTTCTGCTAGAAGTTATGAACTTTGGAAAGCCACCAAACTCATACCAGCTTTCATAAATTAAACTAATGGGATAAAAACCTAAAGATGGTAAGCATTTGCTCATACCTGCTGTGACCTTTTGCATCAGGAAGTTGATAACCTTCTAAGTTTCTTATAGTACCTATTATTGCTTTTGTGAGACTATCATCATCTAGTTCTAGATCCCGGAGAAAGCCAGCTGTCCCATCATATACATCTAGTGTTTTCAACAAGTTGGGATCGCGAAAAGAATAGTATGAGAAAACTCCTGCCCCAGGAAACCAATTATTAGTAGAGATGAATCTACCTGTGACTCAACTTGTGAGCAATTATTTTGATTTAAAGCATGGGCATACCGGAATGAGCATCAAGACCACATCGTCCTCCATATGCACCACCGCTAGTTCTAAGACGATCCCATAGCCATGTTGTGTTGACATACTTAGATATGACATGTACACTTCCATGGAGCTGATATCCACTCTCATATATGTTAGCAGCTTTCCCAACATAGTTAACCTGTGAAGAAGATGAGAAAAGAATGTTAATTTACAAGATCAAAGATGCAACTTTAGTTGCATACCGTTGTAAGTTGAAAAGTGAGAAGTGCACCTGTGTGGGAATGACGATTGCGTCATTTCCAGGAGAAAGTATGGTTTCCCAGGAATTGTTCCCAGGAAATGCAGTTGGAAGGGAGTCAACAAATTTGGAAAGATATTTCGTAGCAGCTGCTAGATTTTCGTCGTCAGATGTCATATTAATCGTGCAACCTCTCCTTGAGAGAAGGGATTTACGTATTTCCTCGAGCGAAATAGAAATTTTATCCCAATCATCATCAACTTTCTTCTCGAGATCTTGTAAGAACTCCAAATAGCTGGTTAACATATAAAATCGACATCAAATTTGCTTGTCATAGTAAGTGCCAGATTCACTGAAAAGTATGATAGACAAAATGCATGTGTTCCTCCCATAGTACTCTAAAATGGTTATCAAAAGAGCAACTGTTCAGAATTCTTTGCATTAAAAACAAAAACACCACAAACTTATTTTATTAGAAATATTGAGGATTAGATAAAGGCAACTATGGCAAGATGGACAACCTAATGCCATTTATTTGTTCATTAATCCATCCTGCAACATTTAGCTTAACCTTTATTCTTGTAGCCGCAATGCTAGAACCGCTGCCTTTTATTTGTGTCTACAAAAAAGATATCAGTAATTAGAGCAATGTACTGTACAGATTTTTGAGATCATGACATAGCAAAAGAAAATCTAATGAAAAAACCTCCATTTTTGCTCTGCCTTGAGCAACAAACTGTTTAAACCGTTGCTTTTCCTTGAATACGATTTCTTGAAGAATGCAGTTTATCTGCAACAAAAACATATCACTTAATTTATGCCATAACTTAATATTCCAATGCTATAATGTATCGATAATTAAAATAGCTGTTCTTACGAAACTAGTGTGATGCTTGCTGTTTTAGTTGTGTAGGTGAAGTTCTTTAATTCCTAAAATGTAAGCTAGAAAGTAACGAATTGCTTAAACTACATTAAGTATGCTGAGAGAAAGCAAATCATGGATTCTAAAGCTGAGATGGGTAGTATTACCAGGTTGAATAGGTCCTCTACCCGTTCCGACAAGGCTTTTCCACGAACAATGATATGGGCACATAAATCGGACTTTTTACCACTTTTAGAAGATACAAAAGGGTAGATATGGATTCCTCCGGTCTTTCTTCCGATGAGATGGTTAAGCTGTACAAAATCCATATCTTTTGTTCCCATCTTCCGCAAAGATTGACTGTTTAAGAACTCGTGCGTATCAATTTAAGTTTCATGCAAACATCCAATATATTTAAATAATTTTGATACTGAAGGAAAAAGAAATTCTCACCAGAACAGTGGTACCAGCTGAATAAGTTCTTGCTTCAAGGGACTCATATCAAATACAACCTCCAAGTAGACAATGTTGTTTGTAAAAAGATTGTGCTTCAAAACTTTTACTCCATTAACATCTTCAATCTAAAGGAATGGAGTATACGCCATTAATTAATTATGATTCTGTTGCTAATAACTTAATATTCATGTGAGCTTAAGATACTAAAAATCTAGTTAAAAAAGAATAAGAGTTTCATTAATCAGCATTTACTTTGAGAAAGTATGTCATAGGATCTAAAGTATAATTGAAGAAAGAACTTAGTTAGTGGCATGCATGAAATCTGCTAGAAAAGAATATTCATACTGTTGTGGGAATGTGTAGAGGTTTTTTTGGAATGTCTTCTAATGAAAGTTTGGGGATGCATCGTAAAGCTTCAGGTGAATCTGGGGTTTCTTGTTTTAACCGAAGCTCCTTCGTTGCACGTGCCAACTCAGCAACTTCCTCCTCTGTCATACTAGCTTTTGTTTTTTTGAGAAGTTCATTTTGATCTGCTGCATCACGAGAAGCTTTATCTGGATCAGGCTGGAAAAAAAAATAAAAATAAATAAAAATGGAGCACAAACCATGTTAGAAAGCAAATAAACAGATCCACGACATACTAAATGGTACAATGAAGCAATAGGCACGCACCTCCATTTCAACCGTGACACGGTGAGAGTTGTTTAAGAAGAATTTCTCTATGAGTGGAGAGAATACAGCTTTTGGCCCTTCTCTGGAAATATATGATTTTAAATTTAGCAACGGCTCCTCATATAGTAGAGGCTCAAATGGGTCCCTATCGTATATCCATTTGTTCTGCAACATATGTAACATCTATTTGAAAAAACTGACTTTAAACATGAAACTTAAAGCTAGAATTTTTGTTCTTTCTTTTAAAAAAATCAGAGCAAAATAAACTACATACAACGGAGCAAAGCATCAAAGATAGGCCTCGAGGAAATGAACCACTGTTATTCTCCCTAAGAGAGAACTCAATTGTGTTCACGGAAGCCTCCACAGCATCGAGGGCAAAACCTTCCTCAGCTAGATTCTTAAATGTCGTCGCAATTAATTCTTCAACTTTACGAACATCGTCTTTGGACAGACCTTTCATTCCAATGGCAAATGTGGATTGACACAACTCGCCTTCAATTCCGTTACCAATAATATCGTCTCCTAAGCCACTTTCCAAAAGGATCTTTCTCAAGGAAGAAGCTGGCGTCCCAAGTAAAAGATGATTCAAAATTTGCAGTTTAAGCTCAGTTTCTACGTCTAACATCTCTTCAGATAAAAGCCATGATAGATATATCATGTACTTCCTTGCAAAGTCACCATGTTCGCCGACAGAATATCTCTCAGTAATTCTCTTTGGTGCTTTGAACATCTTTTGGTACTGAACCTTTGATGTTTTAGTAGAATCTACTTCAAATTGATCAAGGTATTCTGAAATCAGAAAGAAAAGAAGATTGAAAAATAATTGTTTAATCACAAAACAAACATTTAGCTAGAGTTAGTTTGCTAAATTTTAGTATGGCATCATCCAGCTAAACTCCTTTCTTGATTCTCAATCCTGTTATCACTTGATCCAAGATATCAATGTAACAAGAACATCAAGGCATTCATTATAAATGAGGTATAGTATGATAAAGAAACCAATCATAAGTAGTCTAACTGGGAAAATAAGAAAGCTTTAAAAGTGTGTGAAACATCACATATACATGAAAAGATATTTAAAGATGTCATATTGTCAATCACCTAAAGAATAGTAATTTCTTACCGGCTAAGATACGTAGTCGTTCATTGGGATCATCATCTCCATAAAACCATATCTTAGCATTGCTAGGTTTGTAGTATTTATTGTGGAATTCCTGGAAGAAATGTAAAGCATTTTTTAAGTCTGAAAAGATTATAAAGTAACGTAACTAACAATATTAATCAACTTATCCATTGTCAGCAACCAACTTAGGACGTATGCATCATATCAAGGTAAAACAATGGGGAGGATATAAGAAATTGAAGCAGGAACTGGGCTGGTTTGTTAACAGTTTCTATAAAATTTAGAGGATGGGGCTGGCAGAAGACAATGTTAGTTATTCTAACAACACAGAATTGTAGTGGTTTCAATAAAAGAAAGAAAAGAGATGTAAATTTTGCTTCAATGCGGTTTCGTTCTCCATTAATTGGCTTTGAATGAACACCTTCATTAGTGCAACAGTTCTTGGGCCCATGAGTTTGAACTAAGGAGCTTTCCTTCCTCTTTCAGTTCATCGTAACGGAGACAAGTTTAATGGCATATTCATGAAACAAAATCATCAGAATATAGTGTTTTTCCCTATTCTTTTTTGTCAAAAAAGAAGAACCATTGGGATATAATAGGCAAAATATAGGTTCATATATAATAACCTTGACATACGATCTCAGTAATTCCCCAGTGGCTCATATATTTGTAATTACACCTAAATTTGCATTGAAGTGCATGAAAATTGTTATCTTGCTGTTTTGAAATGCAATAATCCACATTTATTTATTTGTCCGCATTTATATTAACATCTTATGCATAATTTTTTTTGAGTTGGAACTAAGTTTGTAAGAATTAGTACTGTTAAATAAGAATTTACTATTTTAGGATGTCATGCAAAATCATGGAGTTGAAAATGCATAACAGACCTTGAATTCCTCAAATGTAAGTGTTGCGGAATGACTTTCGGATCACCACCACTGTCAAGACTATAAATAGTGTCAGGAAAGAGAGCCTGCAAGGGATCAATAATATCAGATATCCTGATCTTTCTTCTGCTTGAAATTACACTTCTGGCACAAGCAGCCAACTTTTACTGAAAAAAAGAATGCACGGTGATTTGATGGCAACAAAATACGAAACAAATATGCATGCGACTAAATTACTGCATAACTATTGAGGATTAATAACAATAATAACAGTTAAGTTCAAAATATCATACAAATTTCATGGCAATAGTACAAACATACTCTATATTGCCATTACACTAGGTTCAATGATTTTTAACAAAAGTTGATTGCAAACTCAAGCAGATAATAATCCAAGGGAAATCAACTCGCCTTTTGAGCAACATATTGGACAAGCAAGTCAGGTTGAGAGTAGTTTCCTTTCATTTCACTGTAGACAACACCTGATATTGTGTTTGAGACAAAAAATGAGTAAATGAAATGAATAAGCCATCTAGTTATTAATAAGATATAACCTTTTATAGATATATCTTCAGCAGGATCATTAAGCTCATAATGCCAGCCCTCCTGTTGAAAAATCTGGATGTCCTCAACGCATTTAGGAAAGAATACAGCGTCCAAATATACGTCAACTAAATTGTAGAAATCCTGCAAAAATGAAATAAATTCAGCAAGAACAACAGAGTGTAAACCAAGGTGCCTGATAAAATGTTTACAGCTTGTGGGTGTTTTATGTTTACCTTCACATTTGTCGAAGCAACTGGATAGCAGGTTCTGTCTGGGTAGGTAAATGCATTTAGGTAAGTATAAAAACTACCTTTCAGCAATTCAACAAAGGGTTCTTTCACAAGATATTTCCTTGATCCGCATAACACACTGTGCTCAAATATGTGAGGTTCGCCAGATGAATCTCTCCTGCAGTTTACCAATATTATGGATATTAGAAATCATGCACCAAAAGTTAGATAGAAAATACTAATTCTTCAACATTTATCTGATAATATACTTGGAATGTTCCTTCCAGTACTTTTTTACATTATTAGCAAAGAACAAATTGAAGATAACACAGCCAGAACATCAATAGCAATAACCATTAGTGGTGAAAACCATACTGTTTATAAGCTTTTAGAACATTGTTTATTAGAGTTTTAGCAACATAAGACACATTAGCAAATGTAATTTATCATCACAATATTGTAGGATCAAATTCAACAGATAATGACTTCTACCGAGTAGCATGCCGTCAAACATGGCAATGTATGTACCATGAAGAACTTCAGATTTACGTAAAAAAGATACCCCTGAACTATATGCCATTTTTAAGGAGGCCATTAAACAATTCTTGTTTGATTTGATTTGAGCTATTTTTATCTTCATTTCATTATAAGGGGAGTAATAAAACAGTTTTCATTTCTTTTACAAGGTGTTTGATTTTCCGAAAAATAGTTTTTTGACTGAAAAATAGTGTCGTTTTTCGAATCTTCTTATCCGAAAAACAAAAAATTGTAGAAAATAGTGCTTTCCATCCAAAAAACAGTTTTCCATGCTTTTCCGAGGAACCAAACACTCCTATAATAGCTACAAATCAATCAGATATGCAGCGAAAAATGCTTTCCTTTTCCTACAATAATCCAAACATCATATGAAACTGTTAAACAAATTAATGATATACATACGGCGGAGTACCGAAAACAATGCCGAATGCCTTGTTTTCGTCGGAATTCGATAGAGACATAATCTCTGCACCCGTCTTCCTATGTCTATAAAGTATAGCATGCGAATAGTACTCTCTGATCGCCTTTTCAGATAACTTCTCAAATCCAAGCTCTTCAGCAACATCTTGGGTGTCATTTACCTTTCCTAGAAGCCAAAGCAAACCAAAACTATGTACAAATTGAACAAAAAAAAAAAACAAAAAAGAAAAAAAGAAAAAAAATCTCTCCTAGAAGGTACAGTAATATGCACATGGTTACACAATCAAATCTATGTAAAAATTGAACGGAAAAAAAAAAAACTCTCTCCTATAAGACACAGCAATTATTATTATTATGTACGTGGTTACACAATCAAATCAAATGTAAAAATTGAAGGGAAACATTTACAGGATTACACAATCAAATCTATGTAAAAAATTGAAGAGGAAAAAAGAAATTAGGGGTAGTATATATCCACAATGTGTGATAAAATCTTACTAGCTCATTAAAGATTAATGGATGATTAATCGAAATAATCAGAAAAAAATAGGAGAAAGAAAAACGAAGAATTGTTACCAGAAATTAGGAGAAATTGTCGGAGTAAAAAAAAAAAAAAAAAAAAAAAAAAAAAAAAAAAAAAAAAAAAAGAAAGAAAGAAAAACGAGCGAGCGAGGTTTCCGAAGGGACCAACTTTTCTCTCTCCACAGAAAATTCTACTTTACATCCCAAAAGAAACGAAAATTATATGGGGACCATTCTAAAGTTCACGATTTACGATTTATAGTTATTATAATAATAATAAACCCTTCATTTAGTTAAAATTTTGCATCAGTCCCCTGAAATTGTGTAAATTAAGAATTAGAGAAACGAAATGCGCACTAAAATCTACGGCACTCGAGATCGGCGTTTCCATGGCTGCAGGGATCAGAGTCGCAGATTCGATCACAGAGAGAGAGAGTTGGATGGATTCTGGAGAGGATGAAGATTAGATATGAAATGGGAGAGAACGCCGTGTTTGCGGTGGTGCCTTGGTGTTCCTGCAGGTCTCCCAGAAGAACTATTAATTAAAGAAGGTTGGTACTTTTTCTATAAAATTTTATTATAATAATTTACAGAATTTGAATTACAAATCATAGTAAGTTGAAATTTAGGATCAAAATTAAGCCTAGTACAGAGTAGCAGCTAAAAATAAATAAGAAAAAAATGACGTGTAATCCATTTTGATCTTTCTTAAGAGAAAAGAAAAGCATTTTGTAGTGTTGGCCACGCTCAAGGCAATTAAGTTGCCCCCAAAGAAGAGCATTTGACTGTTCATGACACAGCACTAAGCAATATACACACGTAACATAGAGTTTACTACCACTCAAGTGCATCAGCAAACTCCTTGAAATCTTTCGCACTGCAACATCCATGAGGAGAAGTATAAGTAACTGCAATTCTTAAAGGTGGAAGAAATCGACCATTTTGTGTAGTTCGAGCACATTTAGGGGCCGACACAATAACCAAAAATTTGTTCTGGCTTGTTCGAATCCAAAAAACCACCAGACTAAATATGAGACTTACGTCGTTGATAGGACTTCTCCGTGTTTTTTCTCTCCGGCCCAGCGGCACCGTGGTTAAGGCGCGGCGGATCCGCGGCCCAGACGCGGCGGCCCCGCGTCTGAGGCGCGGTGGATCCGCGGCCAAAACGCGGCGGCCCCGCGTCTGAGGCGCGGCGGATCCGCGGCCAAGACGCGGCGGCCCCGCGTCTGAGGCGCAGCAGATCCGCGGCAAAGGCGCGGCGGCCCCGCGTCTGAGGCGCGGCGGATCCGCGGCCCAGACGCGGCGGCCCCGCGTCTGAGGCGCGGCGGATCCGCGGCCCAGACGCGGCGGCCCCGCGTCTGAGGCGCGGCGGATCCGCGGCCAAAACGCGGCGGCCCCGCGTCTGAGGCGCGGCGGATCCGCGGCCAAAACGCGGCGGCCCCGCGTCTGAGGCGCGGCGGATCCGCGGCCAAGACGCGGCGGCCCCGCGTCTGAGGCGCGGCGGATCCGCGGCCAAGACGCGGCGGCCCCGCGTCTGAGGCGCGGCGAATCCGCGGCCAAAACGCGGCGGCCCCGCGTCTGAGGCGCGGCGGATCCGCGGCCAAGACGCGGCGGCCCCGCGTCTGAGGCGCGGCGGATCCGCGGCCCAGACGCGGCGGCCCCGCGTCTGAGGCGCGGCGGCCCCGCGTCTGAGGCGCGGCGTATCCGCGGCCAAGACGCGGAGGCCCCGCGTCTGAGGCGCGGCGGATCCGCGGCCAAGACGCGGCGGCCCCGCGTCTGAGGCGCGGCGGATCCGCGGCAAAGGCGCGGCGGCCCCGCGTCTGAGGCGCGGCGGATCCGCGGCCCAGACGCGGCGGCCCCGCGTCTGAGGCGCGGCGGATCCGCGGCCCAGACGCGGCGGCCCCGCGTCTGAGGCGCGGCGGATCCGCGGCCAAGACGCGGCGGCCCCGCGTCTGAGGCGCGGCGGATCCGCGGCCAAGACGCGGCGGATCCGCGGCCAAGACGCGGCGGCCCCGCGTCTGAGGCGCGGCGGATCCGCGGCCCAGACGCGGCGGCCCCGCGTCTGAGGCGCGGCGGCCCCGCGTCTGAGGCGCGGCGTATCCGCGGCCAAGACGCGGCGGCCCCGCGTCTGAGGCGCGGCGGATCCGCGGCAAAGGCGCGGCGGCCCCGCGTCTGAGGCGCGGCGGATCCGCGGTCCAGACGCGGCGGCCCCGCGTCTGAGGCGCGGCGGCCCCGCGGCCAAGACGCGGCGGCCCCGCGTCTGAGGCGCGGCGGATCCGCGGCCCAGACGCGGCGGCCCCGCGTCTGAGGCGCGGCGGATCCGCGGCCCAGACGCGGCGGCCCCGCGTCTGAGGCGCGGCGGATCCGCGGCCAAGACGCGGCGCCCCCGCGTCTGAGGCGCGGCGGATCCGCGGCAAAGGCGCGGCGGCCCCGCGTCTGAGGCGCGGCGGATCCGCGGCCAAGACGCGGCGGCCCCGCGTCTGAGGCGCGGCGGATCCGCGGCCCAGGCGCGGCGGCCCCGCGTCTGAGGCGCGGCGGATCCGCGGCCAAGACGCGGCGGCCCCGCGTCTGAGGCGCGGCGGATCCGCGGCAAAGACGCGTAGCGGCTCCGCGGCCAACACGCCGCGCCTGGGTGGTGAATATTTTCGCTTTGCTGTTGCACCCCCACAAATTTACCATTCAAAAATTACCTTTTTTTATTATTACTCCGGAATAGAAAAAAAAAAATCAAAAATAAATTTTCATGAATTATTGAAATATATATATATAACAACGCTACATGTACACCCCCAAAGGGGGTGTACATCTTACACCCACCCATCTAAGGGTGGGGGGTCACTTCACAAATTGTGAAGTGATCCCTCACCACACCCCACCCATTGAATGAGTGGGGTGTGCGATGTACACCCCCAAATGGGATGTACAAGTAGCATTTTTCATATATATATATATATATATATATATATATATATATATGATCCGGATATATTTTCAGCCCTACTAGTGAAATATTTTTTTGGAGCTATTTAGGAGAGTTACTATTTTTTGAGTTTACCTAATAAAGTTTCTCAATTTTACCCAAAACGACAAAAAAAAAATAAATAATATGTTAATGTCCTAATTATTAATAAAAATAGTGTGCTATTATATTTTATCATAAAGATTCTTAGATCAAATTCAAATATACTATTATGATTTTAAAATTTTGAATGGTCAATCTCTTTTATTTATGTACAATCTAATTAAAGCGGAAAGAAAATAAAAAAGAAAAAATAAACAAGTGGTGAATTTTTTCATTTTGATTTAAATATGGTTGAAAAAAAATTAAAACTAAATAATTTAAATTAAGAAAGTATTTGAACAACACTTTTGAAAATTTATAAATATTTAAAAAATTATTTCGGCAGAACTTAAATTTTTCGCTCATGTTCCAAAATTGGGAAATTATTTTGAATATATTTTTTTAAAAAAATAAAATAAACACGTTTAGATAATTTTAAATGGACAAATATATATAAGATTAAAAACTTTAATTCACAATTTTTATATACATTTATATAACTCTCTTTGCAAGCCTGAGTTTAAAATGATGGGGGTAATTCAAACGTAATTAAGATAAATCCGACGTAAATGTATTTCGGCACAAATAATACTAATATTTTACTTACCACAACCAATAATTAAGTTTAAATTTAATTTTAATTATAAATTTATTTTATTTTATTTTAGTTGAAATTCCAAGACATATCAATAATTTTAGCACTATATATCCAAACTAAAAAAAAATGAATTGATTTCGAATTTTAAATTAAAGTTTACATTTATTTTGAATTTTATAAATCAAACTTAAATTTTAAATTTAATTTTAGGGTTTAGGAGTTTAGGGTTTAAGGTTTAGGGTTTAGGGTTAGGGTTTAGGATTTTAGGGTTTTTAGGGTTTAGGGTTTAGAGTTTAGGGGTTTAGGGTTTAGGGTTTAAGGGTTTTAGGGTTTAGGGTTTAGGGTTTAGAGTTCATAGTTTTTAGGATTTAGGGTTTACGGTTTAGGGTTTAAAGTTTTAGGATTTTAGGATTTAGGGTTTATACTATTTTATCGTAATAAAATTTATTTTTAAAAAAAACGTAAATTTACTTGCTATTTTATTCATCAAACGTAATTTTTATTTATTTATCTTTGTATTTTATTTAGAATTTCATGTCACTCAAAAAATTTTAAATTGTAAATTTTAATTTTTGTATATAAATAATCAAAAGTTTTAAATTTTTGATTATTTTTAACCATAATAGCCGTTTAAAAGTTGGAAAAAATTTTGATTTCTTTTATATATTTAAAGATAAGAATTTTAAAACAAAACATATATATGTATAATAGGCCCGGCCACGGACCGAACCGGGATTAGACCGAAATCGAACCGGATTTGGACCGGAATTGGACCGAATTTGAACCTGACTAGGGCCAGATTCCGACCATGAAGGGATGTCGGTCCGACCCGGGATCGAAGCGCGCTTTAGACGGGATCGAACCAGGCCGGGTACGGGCCAAAATCTTTTTAAGTTTGATTCATGAAATTTTTGAGTCACGGGCCAGGTACGGGCCTTAGGCCTGTTTGGGGGCCTTCATATCGGACCGGCCTTTTTTCCTTTTTTATTGTAATTATTTATAGTGGGTCATAATTTTTTTTTTTGTTTTTTCTAATAACAGTGTTTTTTTTTTCTTTAAAGATCTGAGCAGAGTCCAATTTTAAAAAAAACTACCAAATATTATTTTAAATTTTTTATTTTCATTCAAATAATTTTGAATATTAATTCTTATGCTTCGTCCATTTAATTTGTTAAATATTTATAATATTTATAAATTTTTATTCAAATAATTCATTGTTTAAAATTTTCAATAAGAATTTGAAAATCTTTAATATTTTTAACCATAATAGCATTTATAATTCAAATAAAATATAAATTTATAATTTTGGTCAAATATTTCTAATTTAATATTTTAATTTATAATATTATTTTAAATTTTTTATTCTCTGGACAAATAATTTGTTAAATATGTATTCTAGTTTTAAATTTTAATTTGGGACCATAGAAAATTATAAAAATATAGATGGTAATTTAAAAATTTTAAACATCATATATCTATTTAAAAATTGCAGCATGTAGCTTAAATATTGCATAAAAGATTATATAATTTTAATTTAAATAATATAAGATTATGTTCATAAATTAGAATAAAAAAAAATAAATCATATGCTATATTTTATTAAAATATATAAATCATATATTAATTTAAATTTACATTATTGTTGATATATATTGAATATTTTGAAAATAATGAAAACTATATTTAACTCACAATTTAAACTAAAATTTTAAATTAAAATTTAGAAAATTTAATTTAAATTATATAAATAAATTTTAACATTGAATTTCAAGTTGAATAAAAATTTGAGATCAAACAAAATTAAAACTAAATAGATATTTAAAAATAAATTCAAATGTGAATTCAAAAATCATATCAACATATTCAATATATACCAACAATATTGTAAATTTAAATTAAGATATGATTTATATAATTTAATAAAAAATAACAGGTGAATTTGTTCTTTTTTAATTCAAATTTATGTATTTAAATTTATAAAAAATCACGAATTTAATCTTGTGTGATTTAAATTTAAATTATATAATCTTGTATTAAACATGTAAAATGCATATTGCAGTTTTTAAATAGATCTATGAAATTTAAAATTTTTAATTTACTAACTAATATTTTGTTAATTTCTAACGTCCCAATCGACAACAAAATGCTATTAAATTTTACCAACAAGATACTTAAATCAAATAAAAATACATTGCTATAATATCAAAAGAGAAAATAAAATCAAAATAAAATTTAATTTTTTAAGTAAGTAAATTTACTTGCTATTTTATTCATCAAACGTAATTTTTATTTATTTTTTTTTTATATTTTTTTTAGAATTTCATGTGACTCACAAATTTTTAAATTGTAAATTTTAATTTTTTGAAGATAAATAATCAAAAGTTTTGAAATTTTGATTATTTTTAACCACAATAACTTTTTAATAGTTAGAAAATTTGTTGAATTCTTTTATATTTTTAAATATAAAATTTTTAAAACTATATATATATATATATATATATATATATATATATATATATATATATGGATAATTGCCTGTGTACCCCTGAAATATGAAAAAAGAGCAATGCTATCTGTACACCCCGAAGGGGTGTACATCATACACCTCCACCATTTTAATGATGGTGATATTTTTTACGGGTCACATCGAGTGACCCATCATCACACCCCCACCCTTAGATGGGTGGGGTGTATGATGTACACCCCGAAAGGGGTGTACACATAGCATTTTCCATGAAAAAATATCTGATTTACCCTTCTCATTTTTTTCTTTCCAATATACCCTTCATAAGTTCCACCGTTATTAAAAATATCCCTACCGTTTCCCTTTGTTAAGTTAACTAGGGTTAAACTAGAGTTAAATAATAATTGGAGTTCAAAACTATAAGATATACCTATTTTGCCCGGGTTTAGGGTTTAGGGTTTAGGGTTTAGGATTTTTTAGGGTTTTAGGGTTTAGGGTTTAGGGTTTAGGGTTTTTTAGGGTTCTAGGGTTTAGAGTTTTAGGGTTTAGGGTTTAGGGTTTTTTAGGGTTTTAGGGTTTAGGGTTTTAGGGTTTAGGGGTTTAGGATTTTAGGGTTTAGGGTATATTTGAAAGGGCAAAATAGTAATTACACACAGATAACGGCAGTTCCAAACGGTACACTAACAGAGTTTAACTTCAGGGGTATTTTGAAAAGAAGTTGGAACGTAAGAAAGGTAATTTTAATATTAGCTTTCTAAGAGGGATAAATCTGAAAACAGAAAAATTTTTAGGAATATGTAGGAAATTGCCCCATATATATATATATATATATATATATATATATATATATATATATATATATATATATATATATATATATATATATATATATATATAGAGAGAGAGAGAGAGAGAGAGAGAGAGAGTATAACTTATATGTTTTTAAAAGCATAAGCATATTCATGTTTGTAATTTTTTTTTACTTTTCTCACTCTTTAGTTGACTTTACAAAAATATAAATTTCAATACAAATTCATTGGTAAAAAATCATAAGTCTTAATAGACTTATGCTTCTAAAATCATATAAACTCTCTCTCTCTCTCTCTCTCTATATATATATATATATATATATATGTATATATATGTATATATATATATATATATGTATATATATACATATATATATATATATATATATATATATATATATATATATGTATATATACATATATATATATATATACATATATATACATATATATATATATATATATATATATATATATATATATATATATATATATATATATGTACATATATATATATATATATATATATATATATGTATATATATATACATATATATATATATATACATATGTATATATATATATGTATATATATATATATATGTATATATATATATATATATATATATATATATATATATATATATATATATATATATATATATATATATACACGGGTAGGGACCGAATTGGGATTCGACGGGATTATAGGGTTTTAGCCTTTTAGGCTGCGTTTGGAAATAGGATAATTTTGAGGAGAATTAATTTTTTTATTCCCATAATTTTATTATATTCTAGGATAGAAAGGAATAAAATGAATATTGTGTTGGATAATATTCTATCCTATTCTATTGAATAAAACAAATATTGTTTGGTAAGTTTTTTCAAATTAGAAAAGAATAATAGAAAAAGTAGATTTTTATAATCCAAAATATCAAATTTGCCCTTATATATCAGTGCATTTTACATTATTATATAATCAATATACAATGATGTACAACATAGGTAAAAACTGCATTTTTTGAATTTTAAGTTTTTAAAATTTAAAATTTAAAATTTAAAATTTAAAAAATAAAATTTAAAATTTAAAAATTTAAAATTTAAAAATTAAAATTTAAAATTTAAAATTTAAAATTTAAAATTTAAAATTTAAAATTTAAAATTTAAAATTTAAAATTTAAAATTTAAAATTTAAAATTTAAAATTTAAAATTTAAAATTTAAAATTTAAAATTTAAAATTTAAAATTTAAAATTTAAAATTTAAAATTTAAAATTTAAAATTTAAAATTTAAAATTTAAAATTTAAAATTTAAAATTTAAAATTTAAAATTTATAATTTATAATTTAAAATTTAAAATTTAAATTTTAAAATTTATAATTTATAATTTATAATTTATAATTTATAATTTATAATTTATAATTTAAATTTTAAAATTTATAATTAAAAATTTAAAATTTAAAATTTAAAATTTAAAATTTAAAATTTAAAAATTAAAAATTAAAAATTAAAAATTAAAATTTAAAATTTTAAATTTTAAATTTTAACGAGGATGCTTTGGGCAGTGAGAAAGGAAAAGTGGAAAGATATAAAATTTGGTTTACCATTGAGATAAGCCTAATGCCGATGGTTGGAGGGGATTAATTAAACGGGTTATTCTCTAAACAATGGGAATTACCCGGTTTGACCGGGATAATTTTTTTTAGCAAAATAGGATAGTGTTTGGCAGAATAAGAAGTATTATTTGCATATATACCCCTAAATTCCAAAAACAAACGCAGCCTTAAGGTTTAGGGTTTAGAATTTTAGAATTCTTTAGAGTTTTTTAGTGTTTAGGGTTTATTTTTCTTTCAAATTTATGTATTTAAATTTATAAAAAATCATGAATTTAATCTTATATGATTTAAATTTAAATGATATAATATTGCATTTAACGTGTAAACTGCATATTGTAATTTTTAAATAGATATATGAAATTCAAAAATTTTAATTTACTATCTAAATTTTGGTTACTTTCTAATGTCCCAATTAAGAAAAAAATGCTATTAAATATTGCCAACAAGATTCTTAGATGAAATAGAAATACATTCCTATAATATCAAAATAGAAAAAAAAATCATAATAAAATTTATTTTTTTTTAAAAAAAATTAATAGTTATTTTATTAATCAAACGTAATTTTCATTTATTTATTTATTTTTATATTTTATGTGGAATTTTATGTGACTCAACTAACTTTTTAATAGTTAAAATTTTTTTTAAAAGAATATATATATATATATATATATATATATATATATATATATATATGTTTAATAGGCCGGGCCGGCACGGACCGAACCGTGATTGGACCTGATTTGGGCCTTAATAGGGCCGGATTCGGACCTTGAAGGAATCTCCGTCCGAGCCGGAATCGAAGCGTGCTGTGGACGGGATCGAACCGGGCCTGCCACGGGCCTAATTTTTTTTAAGTTTGATTCATGAAGTTTTCAAGTCACGGGTCGGAGACGGGCCTTATGTCTGTTTAGTGGGCCTTCATACCGGGCCGGCCTTTTTTTCTTTTTTATTTTAATTATTTATCGTGGGTCATAATTATTTTTCTTTTTTTTTTTTCTAATAACAGTTTTTTTTTTTTCGTTAAAGATTAGAGGAGAGTCCAATTTTTAAAAAAGCTATCAGATATTATTTTAAATTTTTTAATTTTAGTCAAATAATTTTGAATTTTAATTTTTATGCTTCTTCCATTTAATTTGTTAAATATTTATAATACTTATATTTTTTTTAAAAAATAATTCATAGTTTTAAATTTTCAATTTTTTTAAAAAAATCTTTATTATGTTTAGCCATAATGGCATTTAAAATTCAAATATTAAAATATAAATTAAAAATTTATGTCAAATATTTTAAATTTAATATTTTAATTTAAAATATTATTTTAAATTTTTTATTCTCGAGCAACAAAATTTGTTAAATATTTACTATATGTTTAAAATTTAATTTTGGACCTTAGAAAGTAATGAAAATATAGATGGTAAATTTAAAATTTTAAATATCATATATCTATTTAAAGATTGCACTATGTAGCTTAAATGCTTAATATAAGATTATATAATTTTAAATTGAATCATATAAGATTAATTTCATAAATTTGAATTTAAAAGAAATCATTTGCTATATTTTATTAAAATATATAAATCATATCTTAGTTTAAATTTACTTTATTGTTGATATATATTGAATATTTTGAAAATAATGAAAACTACATTTAACTCACAATTTAAACTAAAATTTAAATTAAAATTTATAAAATTAAATATAAATTATATAAATAAATTTCAACTTTTAATTTCAACTGGAATAAAAATTTGAGATCAAATAAAATTAAAACTAAATAGATATTTAAAATTAAATTCAAATGTGAAATGAAAAATCATATCAAAATATTCAATATATATCAACAATTTTGTAAATTTGATGCTCCTATGTGGTGCAATTTTTATGTGATTTTTTTTATGCTACTATGTGGTGCAATTTTTTTATGCGATTTCTTTTATGCTCCTATGTGGTGCGAAATATTTTTTGTATCTTGTGTAGATTTAAATGCTTGTGTAGCTTATTATTAATTGTGTATGTTTTGTGCATATAAGTACTTGTGTTCTTTCGGTGTTTTTCCACAAAATTTAATTTTAGAAAAGCGGGTTCGGCGTGTGCAGCATTCCTTTAGAATATGGTTCCCTTTGATGTACATCTTTGTAGTGATGTAGTAGGTTTTATTTCTGCAAATGTGATGTAATAATTAAGGTCATGTAAGAGGAATGTGTTTTGCACACCATCGACGTTTTTCAAATTAAATTTTGGCACAAGTACTTATTTTATTATTTTATCTGTGTGATATGAATTATCTAAGATAAGTTCTTAATTTTTTTTTTTTTTAAAGATGTGTTCTTTTAAAATGAATGAGTTCCGTTTTTTTGAATAAGTTTCAAAATTAAATAAGAATAATAAAAAAAAATTAATAAGATTGAAACTTTTTGAACCGACACTGGGTGATGATTATGAGCCTAGCGAAATTTTCGATCCCGTTGTGAAGGAGATATTTTTTCAATCTTGTTAATTTTTTGAAATATGTGCCTAATGTCCAAACCTTTTTTTTGAATGTAGTGAAATGGCTTCCAGAAATGTTATAGCTGACCTCACGATGGGTGATAAGCTAAACAGAAAGAATTATGACATATGGCACAGAAAAATGCAATACCTGCTTAATGAACAAGTAGTTCTTGAAACTCTCTCTGTCAAAAAGACCGTGCCTCTAGATAACTCTACTGCAGAATACCAGCATGAGCATGATGTCTATGACAAATGGTTCAAGGAGGATCGTACTGCTCGGTATACTATGTTGTGTGCCATGCAGGATGACCTCATTGGACAGTTTGAGACATTTGAGACTGCCAAAGACATGTGGGAAAATCTGAAGATTGCTTTTGGGCAAACTTCCGTTACGAGGCTGCGTGCCCTAAATCTAAAGTTTCAGTAGTACATTAAGGACCCGAAGCTCTCAATGGTTGAGCACCTTCGTGTGATGAGCACCATGATTCGGGACCTTAAGGCTGCTGGAAATGAGCTCACCGATGAGCAACTGGTTCTCGCGGTGATTCGTTCACTGCCGGACCCTGAATGGTCCCAGATGAAGCTCTTGATGACGCACAGTGAGGGCATTAAAATGTTTAATGACATATCACGTCATCTCGAGCTTGAGGCAGAACGCTTGGATGCGAACCGTTCTGTCTCTCTTGTTGTACGCTCTAAGGAGCGCGGTGGGATTGCACCCAAGCGCAAAAAGCGTTACAACAAAGGAGCGCAGAAAAATAAAAATCAAATTCCTCACGGTGGAATTGGAAAGCGCGGCAGAGGCAAGCGCGCTGGCAGCAGAGATGTTGCAAAGCTGAAATGCTATAACTGCAAGAAGAAGGGTCATTTCGCTCGGGATTGTTCTGAGCCGAAAAAGGTAACCCTACCACTCTCACGCTGTTTTGTTTGCTCTTATGCTTTAGTAGCTAATTCTCTTCCCGATTGGATCGTGGATACAGGAGCAAACAAGCACGTAGTGCGTGATCGAGCGGGATTTGTAGATTACCATCGAGTACCGACTGGCACACAATTTGTCACCCTTGGGAATGGCTCAATGGAAGAAGTTATTGGAGTTGGTTCGTACCGACTCAAGTTGCGTGGTGGCCGCACCTTACTTCTTCAAGATGTGCTATATGCACCCGGTATAAGATGTAATCTATGTTCAGTTTTAGCTTTGCTATATTTAGGCTATTCTTTTCATTTTGACAGAGACCGCCTTGACATTTCCTTTCATGGTACTTTATTTGGTTATGGTACATTAATAAATGGTTTCTTTAAGTTAGATTTGGAGGATGATTCGTTTGTTTTTGCTTCTTCTTCTTCTAATCTCTGAGATGAATCCGTTAAATGGCATGCCAGACTAGGCCATATAGGTCAACAAAGAATGAACAGACTGGCTCGAGTAGGCCTTTTGGGGTCTCTCGCCAAAGTTGACCTATCTGTGTGCGAGCCTTGTCTGGCTGGGAAGGCATGTAGAAAGCCTTTTGGTAAGGCTACTCGTGCCTCTCATCCTTTGGAACTGATCCACTCAGACATTTGTGGGCCAATGAATGTGAGGGCCCGGCATGGTGCGTGCTATTTTCTCACATTCATTGATGATCATTCCCGTTATGGCTATGTGTATTTGATTTCTCACCGTTCTGAAGCTTTAGATTGCTTCAAGCGCTTCGTAGCGGAGGCTGAGAATCAAATAGAAAGAAGTGTAAAAGTGCTTCGCACTGATCGAGGACGTGAGTACTTGTCTGATCAGTTCAAGACTTACTGTGAGCAAAAGGGCATTATGAGACAGCTCACTATTCCAGGTACTCCGCAACAAAATGGTGTTGCAGAGCGAAGGAATCGTACTCTACTGGACATGGTTAGGTCTATGATGGCGCATGCTCATCTTCCTATAAGTTTTTGGGGAGATGTTCTTTTGACTGCTGCCTATATTCTTAATCGAGTCCCTAGTAAATCAGTGCCATCTACCCCATATGAGTTGTGGAGTGGTAGAAAGCCAAGTTTACACTACTTACGCCCTTGGGGTTCAGCTGGATATGTTCACAACCCCTCACATAGATTCGGAAAACTTGGCCCTAAAGCAAGCAAGCATGTGTTCATCAGATACCCTGAAAATTCGAAGGGCTATGTGATGTATGGTGAACACTCAGATGGTGGGATGACCGAGATTGAGTCTCGTAATGTGGAATTCCTAGAGAAGGAATTTCCAAGCATTGGTGAAATGCGAAATGACGTCGGATTGTATGAGTTACAAGACGATGCTATCCCATCTTCTGGTGAGGGTGATCGATCACTTCCCGAAGTCGCTGAAGGAAGTGGTAGCGATCCTCCGGCTAGTGGGAGTGCTTCTATGAGTGGGAGCATACCCTTGGAAGCCGACAGTTTAGGCCCTCAACTGCGTAGAAGTGAACGTGGAATCATTCCCCGTCGACATTTTGAGATCGAAGGGAATATTTTCATGTGCACTCCGCTCGATGATGATGAGCCTGCTTCTTATGTAGAAGCGCTACAATCACCAGCTTGTAATGAGTGGATAGCTGCTATGAGAGATGAGATGGATTCCATGAGCAAGAACCAAGTATGGGAGTTGGTTGACCTTCCACCTGAGCGCAAGTCTATTGGAAATAAATGGGTTTTAAAAATTAAGCGCAAGGCGGATGGATCAATCGATAAATATAAGGCTCGGCTCGTGGCTAAGGGCTACAATCAAAGGCAGGGGGTAGATTACAACGAGACATTTGCTCCTGTTGTGAGATTTGCCTCTATATGTGTGATTTTAGCCTTAGTGGCTCATCTAGATTTGGAATTGTTCCAAATGGATGTCAAGACAGCTTTCATCAATGGAGGATTAGCGGAGGAGATCTACATGGATCAACCTGAGGGTTTCGTACTCGAAGGTCAAGAGGACAAAGTATGTCGTCTTAAAAGGTCCATTTATGGTCTCAAATAGTCATCGAGACAGTGGTATTTCAGGTTTCATGAAGCCATCATCTCTATCGGTATGTCCATGATAGAGGAAGACCACTGTGTATATGTCAAGAAGTCAGAGAAGGGAATTTTGTTTCTCTCTCTATACGTCGACGACATACTATTGGCTGGGAATGACATCGAGTTGATCAATACCACTAAGGAATGGTTATCTTTCAATTTTGAGATGAAAGATATGGGTGAGGCGAGCTATGTGCTCGGTGTTAAGGTCATCAAAGATCGCTCTAGAAGATTTCTTGGTCTGTCTCAAGAATCTTATATTAAAAGGGTTCTGGAGCGGTTTAGGATGCATCATAGTAAACCCGTTGATATTCCAATGGAAAAGAATCACACTTTGAGTCTTGATCAGTGCCCTAAAACGGATAAAGAAAAAGAGCAAATGAGTAGGGTTCCTTATGCGAGTGCGATTGGCAGCTTGATGTCCGCTATGATGTGTACTCGACCTGCCATATGCTTCGCTGTTGGCTTGGTAAGTCGTTACCAGAGCAACCCAGGACCTGCTCATTGGCAAGCGGTCAAGAGGATCCTTCGATACTTAAAGGGAACCAGTGATCTCGTTCTATGCTTTCAAGTTGGGGACTTGAGATTGAAAGGATATAGTGATGCTGATTGGGGCGGTGATAGAGATGAGCGTAGGTCCACTTCAGGCTATGTGTTTATGCTTGGAGGTGGGGCAATTTCCTGGTGCAGTAAAAAGCAGAGTTGCATTGCCTTGTCTACCATGGAGGCGGAATATGTTGCTTGTTCAGCAGCCGTTCAGGAGGCTGTTTGGCTGAGGAGATTTCTCCAGCACCTCGACATTGTGACTCGAGCTGATGAGCCTGTTGAGATGGTCTCTGACAGCATGGCTGCTTTGGAGTATGTGAAGGACCTCAAGTATCATGGAAGGACCATGCACATTGACATCCGTTTTCACTACATTCGAGAGACGATTAGGCTAGGCGAGGTCACTCTTAGACATATCTCCACCACTAGGATGGTGGCTGATCCGTTGACCAAGCCGATAGCTAGGGATATGTTCCTGACCCACGTTAGGAGTTTGGGTCTTCGCAGGTTATGATGTATGGACATTATTGAGACTTTTGTATCTTACGCTTTTCTTAATGAAAATATGTTTTTCTTTTATGTATGATTGCGTAATTGATATTAGTAGGCACATATTACCATTAGTCACCAGGCTCAGGTCAACCCACTCACACGGGTGATCGCCCTGGCACCTAAGTGGTGAGCAGGATGAGACTAAATAATCATATTAAACTTTAGTAGTTGTAATATGATTGCTTTGTTCATATACGTTATGAATAAAGTGTTGATACGATTTGAAAGTCGCCTTAATTAGTTTAAGATGAGACTCTTGGGAGTTGGATATGAGAATTCTTTTGTGAAATTCTATATCGAGCCTGTATAGCAGCCGAACCTAAATACTTGGGTTAGAGAGATGACCTAAGTTGTATAGTGGTTAGATGCCTTAGTGGTGCTTAGACCAAGGTTCGCATGGCGTTTTAGAGCGTGACACGACCCATTGGGTGGGTGCTCCGCCATGGCATACATATCATACTGTATGTGATTGTCGACCAGTTAGTAGAGTGACATATATTCTTCCCTCTATGTCACTGTGTGAGCACTAACCCCTTTTTTTGTATACCCTCGACTTAGAACTACATTATGAAGTAGAGGTCCAAAGTAACTAACTTAGCGTGTATCTCAGGATCATGAGAGAATACGGTCTCGCGGAGCATGTCTAGTAAAGTGCTTGGACCGATACAGATTAATGTGAGGGGCTGAGGAAGATGTTTCGATAGCACACCATGAAAGTCTTGTGACTCATTGCCCGGGCGGTTATCTCGGTTGTGTTACTTGAGATAATCATGAGTACAAGAGATGTTGTAGGGTCAAGTCCTGTGATTACAGGAGGGAGATTTGTGATACTTGATCCGGTGTGTGTTGAAACGTCTGGGGCATATACGTTTTAGTCAGTGATGTGCTATGTTAGTTGGGTGGTGACTTAATATGGCACTCCTGCATTGTGATTTTTTTCCATCTGGTCCCACGCTCCATTACCCGTATGAAGAGTATAATATATATGAGAGAGAATTGGCAAATGTGGCCAAGTGGGAGATTGTTGCCATGTGGTGTGTCCACATTGGCCGGTTCTATGTTGACTCAATCCATATGAGATTTGGATTAGGATCATCCTTTTGTGTTAAGGATAAGATCGGGTTTTATCCTTATATGTTAAAGATAAGGATAGGATTTATCCGTATGGGTTAAAGATAAGGATATGTTTCTTATAGGTTAAGAAACATATCTTAACCCATATCCTAACCATATTCTGTTTATCTCTACGTGAGAAAGAGGATATCCTAAAGGGTCCTAATAGTCTATAAATAGAACCCCTTCCCCTATACGGGGAGACAAAACATACGACACAAAAGAAGAAAAAAAGAGATTTTCTTCTTCCTCATTCTCTCTCTACGTTCTCTCTGGGTTTCCACCTTCGTTTTCGGGGTTTTGGAGTGTGGACATAGAAGAGGACTCTGGTAGCCCTCTTCGCATCCGATCCGATCTGCGTATCCGGTCTGCAACCAGAAGATTCGTGGAGAGTCAAGAATTACCAAGAAGACAAGGACGATCCAAAGAAGGCTGGTAAAACAAGCTACCTGATCCAATTCCGGTTCCTGGATACGTTGGCTATCCAGTTTGTAAGTTTCCGCTGCCCTCTAATTCCAACAGTTACATTTGATATCAGAGGCAATCATCAGCCAGAAGTGTTTGACGAGTCTCGACTGATTCTGGGTCTAGATGACAGGGCCAGCGAGACAAGTTTCACATCGTCTGGTGATATGTGACATCCCAATAGTCCCACATCGGTTTGAAGGTACACGGGACACGACACGATTCGTACACGACAATTCGACAACTTTCAAAAATTTAGAACACGTACACGACATAAACACATAACTATATATATTTATTATATATAAAATATAAATTTTGATAAAAAATATTATATTTTTCATACGAATTAAATTGATAGTTTATATATTTTTAGAAAAAAAATTTCATCATATATAATTTATTTATATTATTAAAAAATATTATAAGTACTATAAAAAAATAAAATATTTATCATCTTATATTATTTATGCATAATAATAATAATAATAATAATAATAATATTATAATAGTAATAATAATAATAATAATAATAATAATAGTATATTCTTTTTTGATTGTATGTGTCATCACGTATTAATGGCGCATTCTACAACTTTCTACATTATACTTGATATGGGTTTGATTTGGGATAATTGTCTTTCCTTGTACATCATTATTACTTCCCTTATTGCAGGATCCTCATTCCAAATTACCTTGTACAACTTGTAGAACCTCTCTATATTAAGAGAGCATTATAATGAATAATCACAGAACATTATTCTCAAATTACTTCTATCATGGTATCAGAGACAGGTCGGATCAATCCTAGTTTGCGCCGCTACTCGCAAGAAGTTTTCTTCATCATCATCTTTTTTCTAGTCAAGGTGTTGTTATTCTAATCTTTGAATTTTCATGGCATCTTCTTCTATTCTCCCTACTACAGCAACTTCCTATATGGCATCATCAGTTTCCTCCTTTGCTCAACTAGATGTCAAGCTAACAGGAACGAATTACCGTGAATGGTCTATTTCACTAAAGCTATTATTTGATGCCCTTGATCTTGTGAGCCATATTGATAACACTCCAACACCAACAGATGAAAAGAAAATGAATGAATGGGCTGTTGCAGATCGACGAGCCCGTGGAATCATTTCTTCATCTGTTGATGTTGACATTCGCATGCAGTTAGTAAATTTTACTACTGCATGAGAGATGTGGGCACATCTCCAACGTCTATATGAACAATCAAGTTACGCTCAGTCCTATGCCGAATTTCAAGAGTTGTCCCTTGCCCATCAAGGAGAGTGTACCATACAGGAGTTTTATACATTCATGCAAACTCGGTGGCGTCAACTTGCGACTATGGAGCAACCCCTGTGTCGAGCTTGCTCTATCTGTGACTGCACCACAAAACAAAAGCTGATGCGCGACCAACAACGCCTCTTTCAATTTCTTATGAGGTTACGACCAGAATTTGAAGCCTTACGGGGTCAACTCCTTCATCGGTCACCCCTTCCCACGCTTGATACAGCTTTGGCAGAGCTTATTGCTGAAGAAACTCGACTTCGCGTGCTTCATTCGTCTCAACCTTCTCAGCCAACTGTTTTGGCAGCAGGTGCATCACCTCCCTCTCAACTCTATATTGCTCCTCTTTCTTCCGATCCTCTGAAAAAGGATAAGCGAAATATTGAGTGTCATTATTTCATAAAATGGGACATACTATTCGAGAATGTCGAAAGAAGAAGCATGCAGATCTCTTTCGACAATCTTATTACACCACACCTACTACCGCTGCCACTGCATCCTTGGAAGCATCGAATGATGTAGCTAACACAGTTACATTGAGCATGCCACAATTAATGCAAATGATTCACAATTCACGACTGCAACATCCAGCTTCTAGTGCAGATAGCTCGACATCAAGTATATCAGGGTTTGGCACGCTTTCAACATCCAATCATACGGGTACATCTGTGGATTCTTGGATTCTTGACTCTGGCGCATCCTTTCATATGACACCTCACATCTCTTTTCTTACGGCACCTACCCCTCTATCTACTCCTATTAACAGTTTTACTGCAGATGGATCCTCTCTTCCTGTTGCTCACAGTGGAGCATTGACTACTTCAGTCCATCAGGGTCGCTTTTCTATACCCTCTGTTTTTCATGTCCCTAATCTTTCATTAAATTTATTATCCGTTAGTCAAATTACAGATCATAATTGCACTGTCACTTTCGACTCGTCCTCTTGCTTTGTTCAGGATCGTTCAACCGGGCGGCTGATTGGACAGGGCCATAGACAAGATGGACTGTACTACATGGATCATTTACATCTTCCATCTGGTTTTGTGTCTGTGAGCATGACGTCTACCTCTTCTGATATTGATCGTTGGCATCGTCGTTTAGGTCATTTATCTCAAGACAACTTGGACATTTTAATTAGAAATGGAGTTCTCGGTAGTGTTTCATCTGTTAAATTTTCTTCATGTTTAGAATGTAAACTTGCTAAACATTCTACTAAACCTTTTCCCGCTAGTGAAACTGTTACCACTAAAGCCTTCGAACTTATTCATTCCGATGTTTGGGGACCTGCGCCTATTCCTACACGCATAGGAAATAGGTATTATGTCATTTTTGTTGATGATTTCTCGCGTTTTACTTGGATATACTTTATGCACCACCGTTCTGAACTCCTTAAAATTTACAAAGATTTTACTACTATGATTAAAACTCAATTTGGTGCTTCTATCAAAATTTTTCGATCTGACTCTGGTGGAGAATACCTATCACATGAATTTCGACGCATTCTCGCCTCTCAAGGTACTCTACCCCAGCTTTCTTGTCCCTATGCTCACCAACAGAACGGTGTGGCGGAGCGAAAACATCGTCATATTTTGGAGACCGCTCGCTCTCTCCTCATCGCTGCTTCCGTTCCTCACGAATTCTGGGCTGATGCCGTTTTCACCGCCGTCTACCTTATAAATCTCATGCCTTCCAAAAATTTATCCGGCATCTCCCCTAGTGGACGATTGTACTCTAGGCAACAAACTTACTCTCATTTAAAAAATTTTGGGTGCACTTGCCTTGTTCTTTTACCTCCGACAGAACGAAACAAACTTTCTCCTAAATCTGCTGTTTGCGTCTTTTTCGAATATAGCCCTGAGCACAAAGGATATAGATGCTATGACCCAGTTGCTCGTCGTCTTCCTGTCTCTCGTGATGCGATATTTTTTGAGGGCATTCCATATTACACTCGCACTATTTCTAGTGATACTTCTGAACATTCAACTGTGATAAATCTTTCATTCCTAGATTTGCCCCATTCTTGTGAAAACCCGATTACTTCACATGACAATAGTTCTTGCTCACAGACTGTCATTGCGGATGGCACTAGTACAGTTCCTTCGTCTATTCAGGCTTCTTCCACCGCCCCTGTGGTTGACGATCCGATCACTTCCGAACGACGATATCCTTTATGAATTCGCAAACCAAAAGAATTCTTTGGTTGTCTAAATTCTCAGTCCTTTTCCTCGGACTATCATACTTTTCTTGCCTCTATACATAATCATCAAGAGCCACAATCCTTTCGTCAAGCTGTCGCCATCCCTGAATGGAAAGTGGCCATGTCTGAAGAACTTGATGCTCTTCAACGCACTAATACCTGGGATATTGTTCCTCTACCCGCTAATAAAATTCCTGTTAGTTGCAAGTGGATTTATAAGATTAAAACCCGATCTGATGGTTCAATAGAACGGTACAAAGCTCGCCTGGTTGCACGTGGCTTTACACAGGAACATGGGTTTGACTATGAAGAAACTTTTGCTCCTGTTGCAAAAATGACATCTGTTCGAGTTCTTATAGCTGTTGCTGCAAATCGTCAATGGCCACTTTACCAGCTTGATGTCAAGAATGCCTTTCTACATGGTGATCTTCGTGAAGAGGTTTATATGCAGCCACCACCTGGGTTTCCTCATCCTCCTAACCATGTTTGTCGGCTTCGTAGGGCTATCTATGGCCTTAAGCAAGCCCCCAGAGCTTGGTTTGAAAAATTTCGCACTGTGATTCTTGCTGCAGGTTTCTCACAGAGTGAGAATGATTATGCTATGTTCATTCACACATCCGGTGATAGAAAGACTATTCTTTTACTCTATGTTGATGATATGATAATCACCGGAAATGATGTTGAACATATTCAATATGTTAAAAATCATTTTCAGCAACAATTTGAAATGAAGGATCTTGGGTATCTCCGATATTTTTTGGGCATTGAAGTTGCTTATAGTTCTCGAGGATATCTTCTATCTCAACAAAAATATATTACAGATTTATTATCTCGTTCCACCTTGACTGACGATAAAATCACTTCAACTCCTTTGCAACTGCATCAGAAATTGACTCCGACTATGGGAGAACCCTTAGAAAATCCCACTCGTTATCGTGAATTAGTGGGTGCTCTCGTTTACCTAACAATATCTCGACCTGATATCACTTATGCAGTTCACATAGTCAGCCAGTTTATGCAAGCACCTACCTCCGATCATTATGCTGCTCTTCTTCACATCTTACGATATCTTCGAGGAACAATTAATCGGGCTCTTTTCTTTCCTTCCTCCTCAAAATTGGATCTACAAGCCTACACTGATGCTAACTGGGCAGGAGACCCTACCGACCGTCGTTCCACGACTGGCTTCTGTGTATTTCTTGGTGATTCACTTGTATCTTGGAAGTCCAAGAAACAAGATATAGTATCTAAGTCCAGTTCAGAAGCTGAGTATCGTGCTATGTCTACTGCCACTTCTGAAATTGTGTGGTTGCGACGTCTTCTCTCTGATCTTGGTATTGTTTTGATTGCCCCAACTCCTCTATATTGCGACAATCAAAGTGCTATCAAAATTGCCAACAATCCGGTTTTTCATGAACGTACTAAACATATTGAAATTGATTGTCATTTTGTACGTCATCATTACCTTGCTGGCACCGTTACACTACCATTCGTTCAATCAAGCAATCAAGTCGCTGATTTCTTCACAAAAGGACATACGTTACAACGGCATAAATTCTTCTTATCCAAACTCTCGGTATTTGATCCACCTTGAGTTTGCCGGGGGGTGTCATCACGTATTAATGGCGCATTCTACAACTTTCTACATTATACTTGATATGGGTATGATTTGGGATAATTGTCTTTCCTTGTACATCATTATTACTTCCCTTATTGCAGGATTCTCATTCCAAATTACCTTGTACAACTTGTAGAACCTCTCTATATTAAGAGAGCATTATAATGAATAATCACAGAACATTATTCTCAAATTACTTCTATCAGTATGTATCATGAATCGGTATTGAATGTACGTCCAAAAAGTGTTCACATCGAACATGACTCCGACACGGACACGCAAGTGTTTAACACGGACACGCGAGATTTGTAGAAGTGTTCGTGATACATAATAAAAAATTCATCAATTTTACGTTTTTGCAAAAATGGCTACTTTTTTAGTTTTTGCAGATTAGGTCCGAATTTTGAAAAAACTGATCAAAATATTCTTATTTCTTATTTCTTTTTTTTTTTTTTTTTTTTTTTTTTTTTTTGTTCGCTCGTTCTTTTTTCTCCGCTCGAGGTTTTTTTTTTGCCTCCTCGTCGTTTATTTCTCCTTTTCTCATACTCGAGCTCGCCGCCTCGCTCTCGCGCCTCACAACGTCCAAGCCGCCACCGCCCTGGCCGATGTCATGGACCCCACCAGAGTGCCGCCCCTCGACGACACACCCGTTCCTGCTGCACCCACGCCCACAGCGGCTTGGGGGCCCGGGCGGTGCTTCGGCTGGGTCTACGGTGACGGCAGTGGAAAAAGATATAGAGGGTTAAAAAACAAATTTCAGAAAATGATTTTTTTTCTCACCATCTATACCTATATATGATTTCTCTTACTTTTGCCACGTGTCTTCATTTTATTCATTGAAAACGTACACTCTTCACCTCCCCTCATTAATCTCTTCCTACAACTTACATCCCATCACCTTTCCTCATATCTTTCTAAAACGTACACCCTCTCACTTTCCCTCATCTCCTACTCATTATATACCCCCTCACCTATTCTCTTTTGCATTTTTCCGTGAGAGAGAGAGTGTTTGTGTGTGTGGAGAGAGTTGGGAGAGTCTTATATGTGATATGATACGATCATACGAGAGAGAGAGAGAGAGAGGGAAAGAGAGGGAGAGGGGGATGGAGAATCGTGACATGGACGTGGGAAGGATGAGCCACGCACGTGTCACGGACGGTGGCGAGGATCCTTCGACACGTGTGAATCCTGGCATGTAACGGTACTCACTTCACCCTGCTCGCACAGTTAAATCCATCCTTCAAAATTTTGATAGAAAATTTTATTTGCACGAAATCTTTATTGTAAACACAGGTAATAATATTTTTTTTTTCTCTTTTTGTATTTTTCATGTTGATTATATATCATTTAGATTTAATCATATTTTTTTATTCTCAACAAAATCTTCCATATTAAATAGTTTTGATGAGTTTGCATATTTAATACTTATTTTTTCTAACTATCATATATGTGATGTAAAAAAAAGTATGAAAAAATATTTTAATAAAATCTACTCGCTGCATCGCGCGGGTAACTACACTAGTTATGTATTATCGCTACTACAATAAAGGCCAAAAATTACAGAAGAAAGAAGATGATGATGAGATTATACTGTCTCAGAAGAATATTGTGCTGGTTGAGACGAAAGTTATATTTTTTGAAATAAAAATTACACTCTTTAAGAAGAAAATTATACTTTTTGGGCAAAATTTACACTGTTTGAGTGAAAATTATAATTTTTGAACAAAAGTTGTACTGTTTGAATAAAATTTACACTCCTTGAGACAAATATCATTTGCACTCTTTGGCAGCCCGAGGTGGACATCGTCTTTATGGAAAACTCCGCTGCAAGAAAACTCCACCGGTGGAGATGAGGAGGCGGATGGTAGCGGGGGTGGTGGAGGAGGTGGCACAGTAGAGGACGATGGCGAAGGAGGAGGAGGAACGGCAGTTGACGTCGACGGAGGGGACAGAAAGGAGGACGCCGAGCGTCTCCATGCTTCGGTACGTCACCGCCACCATGAGCGGGGTCCGGAGCTCCCACGCCATTTGCGTTGACGCTGTCCCTTCCCTCCGCCATTTGCGTTGATGCCGTCCCTTCCCTCCGCCCATACCACACCCCTTTCTCATCGGAGGAGGAGGAGGTGGAGGAGGAGGAGGAAGAGAAGGCGGCGAAATATGGCGACGTCGTTTTTGGCGGTGAGCTCAAGTAAGAGGCTCGGGGATGTAGGTGACGTAGAGGATGAAGAAGAGGATGAGGGGGAGGAGTTTTCCATGGCAATGACGTCCATCTCGAGCTCCCAAAGAGTGTAAGCAATTTTCGTCTTAAACAGTATAACTTTCGTTCAAATAGTACAGCTTTTGCCCAAAAAATATAACTTTTATTCAAAACGTCTAATTTCCGTCTCAAACAATATAATTCTCGCTCAAACAATATAATTTTCGCCTAAAAAATATATCTTTTTAAAGAGTGCAATTTTATTCTCAAAAAGTGTAGTTTTCGTCTCAAATAGTGTATTATTTTTCTAAAATAGTGTAACTTTATTTATTTTTTATTCTTCTCTAATTCTTGGTCTTTTTTTCTTGTCGCAGCGACAATACATAATGATTTTTTTCAAAAAAAAATATATATTTATTCTTTATTATTTTATTCTTTAATTGTTTTTCTATCCTTTATATCTTTTTTCGCCATCGCCCTCGCTGCCACCATTAACCTTGTCGGAGTGTCACCTTTCGAAGCTGCTCCCACACTCGTCGTGACTGCGCCCGCACCTGTGCCCACGACATTGTGTTCATCAGATACTCGATGATATGTTTGATAGAAAAAATTCAGATTTCAATTATATTAATTAATCATACCAATCACATGATCGGTAATACATTTAATGAAAAATTTTAGATTTTATTAAATATATATGTTAGATATTTACCTCTCAGCCGTGGGCGCGGGTGTAGTTGGATTGGGCACGGCGCTCCAAAGGGGTTTATGGCACAGCGAAGGCGGCGGCAGTTTGGACGTTGCGCGGGACGAGCGGGGCACGAGACGGTGAGGTCAAGAAGAAAAATGAGAGAAAAAAACGACGAGAAATAAAAAGATAAATTTCAAGTAAAATATATATATATATATATATATATATATATATATATATATATATATATCAATCTTTTAAAAAATTTTATCGAATTTGTAAAATAAAAAAATATTTTAATTTTTTTAAAAATACAAAATTATTAATTTTTTTTTATGCAAATTGATAAAGAAAAAAAAAAAAAAAAAAAAAAAAAAAAAAAAAAAAAAAAAAAAAAAAAAAAACCTATTAACATGTGTAAACTTTGGGACCTCGGAGCACTCAAATGATTTGTCCGTTGCATAATTGAATGGTTATTGAATCCATTTACTGTGGAGCCGTCCTATCCCAGTGATCTCCCAACCGTCCTACGCAACCGACACATCTTCCTTGAAACAAGAGCCCAAACAATACACAATTAAATTTATGAAATTCAACTGATATTTATTGATTAAATCTTTGTTTGTAACTGCGAAGAGTTTGTATCACATACTTAAAAATAAAATAAAATAAAAATTATAATAATTTTTTTCATACATAATTTTTTATATATTTTTTTTAAAAAAATACTATTCATTTTATTCCGTAGATAAGTGAACTAAGTAACAATAATGAGACACTTAAACCTCAGGTACAAAAAAAAATAATATATATATATATATATATATATATATATATATATATATATATATATATATATATATTTATATATATATATATATTTGCTAATCTTTTGATCCAGCTAACAACGAATAAAAAATCACTACTAATATTATGTTCTATATATTATAATAAATTAATTATGATATATTTTTATATGATTCAGCTGAAAAAAAAAAATACATAATCTAATATAATTTGACTCAGATTTTATTTTGCGAGATTGACTTTACGTTAGACGCAATACTAAAGGGGCTATAAATTTGACATATACATTTTATTTGCTCTTAGTATATATAGATGGTTTGATTTGCATTCATTTCTATTTTCAACTGTAACTATTTATTAGTACATTATTTTAAATAGAAAAGTGTACCGTTTTACAAAGTAGGAAGTTGAAAAATATATTTTGAGCTTCACAAAGCTCCAGTATGGAGCTGTAATGTCAGTGTCCATGTTGATTGGCAGGATTTAGCAGGATTTTTAAAGTAATACACTTCTGCTAATACACAAGCATTTCATCAAATAATATGACACTTTATGTCCGACTTAAGTAGACTCTATATATGTCACGCCCCGAGTGTAAACCAGAATCCGGGCTCGTCAACAGATCCGCCGTGCACATAGAATTTTCCATATACACGAAGCGTCGGTAACCTGCTCAGATATAAGATATACAATAAAAGAGCATAATATAGAGCTGAACTAAAAAGAACTACATAATATCTCAGACTGGAACAAAATAAGGCTGTAATAAATACAATATACTCCCAGCTCACCAAAATAATATACCCAGCTGGCCACAGCCAGACCCAAAATAAAAGCAAACTACTACAGTCTGAGTAAAATGTGTACAATATCTGTCTAATAGCAGCTTTCAGCCTCACAGGAGATCTATCTACTCAGCGATCCCCTTACCTCGATCAGCTGCCGATGGCCGAGCAGCTCCCGCAGAAGAATCTGCAAAACAAAGGAAAGAAAGAGAGGAAAACAACAATGGGGGTGAGAACCACTAGTAAACCAGTAGCCTCCCCCTGTGGGTAAAGCCTCAAACTTCGGTGTACCCACTAAGTCTACCAGAGCAAGAAAAGGAATAAGTGGTAAAGCTGTAAACAGAAGTGCTGAATAAAGGAAAACCACCACTACTATTCCTCTAAATGCAATATCGAAAGAAATGACTGTATGAATGCATCAGAAACCGTATCTGTCCAAATAAACCCAATCTAGCCACCAGTAAAAACTGGTATTGCCTGCTCCGCTATCATCATCGTGCAATCCGCGCCAAAGTGATAGCAATAAGTCAATGTCGTCCGGTACCTATTTGGTACCCCGCATGCTCCGGAGTGGCACTCGACTAATGAAACCCTGATCCCCCAATCTGATGCAAAGATAAACATCCGGTCGACCGCCCAATGTCCGCGGTCGCCGCAATACCCCATAAGTCCAAATAAACAATCAAGTACCACATGTTCCAGATTCCAAAGTCCCGACTACACTATCCCAATCCCCTGCTCGAATCCGAACAATATGAATCAAAAGTCTAAATGAAAAGGAGAAAGGAAACAATCATGGTTTCTCATAAGTCAAGTCCCAATATGATAGTGTAGCAATAAACAGCGGCCTATCTAGATGTCCATACAAGCATGCAAAAGTCCTTATGCAAGATGAAAGAACGTGTATCAAATAGTAGCTCCACATGTGTATCAAATAATAGCTCCGCATAGATATAACCATCATGCCAAAATTACTAACCGACTACACATGTATATAATCCATGATTCATAATAAATCATCAAAATAACACCTGCACATAGATATGTTATCTTGTCCCAACGAATAATCCATTTATTCAACTTTCATAAAAGTCTATGTGCTAACAAATCACCATCATAGTATATCAATCCCACCAAATAGGCCAATGATTAATCAAGATAATTTATTTAAGCATGATTTCCAATGGGATGCCAAATAAATTAGGGGTCTCTCTAATAGTCATAGTGAGTAAACCGCAGTAAGAGGTAAGCAACAACCACCCACCTGGCATGCAAATCCATACCCAAATAGTCTCCTCGTTTTCCACAGCCCTCTAACTCCGCAACCCGCCGAAAACAGTGCACAACTGTACAGAACCACGCACCCGGTGTAAACACAAATCCCAAATACAGCATTTGCTGTTTTTCCCAACAACACGAAAAAAAAGAGGGAATTTCACTTTTGTACAGTGCTCAAAAAAATCCAGAAAAATTACGTTTGCGTTCCTTGCGACGAGTAGATCGAAATCGACTACTTATACGCCTTGATCCGATGCTCGTAGCCCAAGATAGAAAATCAACAAGCCCATGCTGTCCAGGAATTCCATCACAGAAAATAGGGTCAAATGATGCCTCCGGAACCGTGCCAAAAGTCCAAAACGGAGCGAAGCAATCAACACAAAAATCGAAGCCTTACCTCTTAGAAACACGCTGTCGAAGAAATCGCCCAAAAATTTCGCCTGGTTGGCGCTCGGGAAATTTCTGACTGAACTGCGACGGAAACGGGCCTGAAAATGGGAATCGTCGAAGCACGCCGCGTCGCAGAGAACTCCGTGTCGGCAACTCCAAAAATTCCAAAACTTCCTAGAGAGATGGAGGACAGAGAGAGGAAGAAGTCATCTTCAGGCCACACCCTCTAATTCTCTCTCTAAAACTCGGAAAAGGCAGAAGAAAAGAGGGGTGGTAGGCTATTTATAGCCCACCAAACATTCGGGCGCCCGAATGGGCCGCAGCCAGGCCCGCGATCAGCGCCCGGAATCACCCGGGCGCGACACGTCACCCCGAACAGCGAACAGCCCGCGTGTTCCCGCCCGAACACCGCACCAGCGGCGCCCGCCAATGGCTGGGCGCCGCGTGGCTCACGTGGGCGGCGCCTCGCCCGCCACGCGGGCGGCGCCCGCCAACCGTCGGCCGACACGCCCCGTGTCCCGGGCCACGCGTGCGTACGGCGTCGGCGCCGTGGCCCCGCGTGCACCGCGTGCTCGTGAGCCCGCGAATACCGAGCCGCCACGTGTCCCACGTGGTTCACGTGGTCCACGCCTCCCGGTCTACGCGCAGGGTCTATCGGAATCTGTCGGCCAATCACAGCATGCCATGTGTCAAGCCGTCGCCACCTCTATTGACACCGTCCAACCAATCAGGAGCTGCCACGTGGCACGCTCAACCTTCCGTGCTCCCGGTGCACGCCTTGCCCGTGGACCAACCCGCCTGCGCGCCTGCCCGCGCCTGCCCGCGCTGCCCGCGCCGCTCTCCGCCGCGCTCCGCCGCTGCGCCGCCGTGCTCCGCCGCTCGCCGGTCGCCGCCGCCGTGCCGGAGTTACTGTTCCGGCGTGAACAGTAATTTTGGCGCCGAAAACATGTAAACAACCCATTTTGATCGTTTTCGCGCGCTGAGTCCAAATCCGCTGTCCATTTTGCCAAATTCTCATCCGAAAATTTGTCGAAAGTCCCCGAAAAGCCAACTTAATCCGATTTCCACGCCGGGTCCATTTCTAAGGTCCGATTTCGACACTTCTAGCTCCACTACACCGTGTAAGCTTCCTGTAGTCACTACTAACGCTGCAAAAGTCTCTGCAGAAATCTGGGTCATCACACTATAACTTTGTATTCAACAAATTTACTGTGCCGTCCAATTTTTTAGAAGGTCATCTATTTTAGAACTAGTCTAGTTCTAATATATTTAGCCTTCTTAATTTTTTGGGCCTAGTCACCGTCTAAAATATTATACCCGAATTAAGAAGTTTAGTCATATTATATTCTTTATATAGAATTATTTCAAATTCTGGGATGACACACCTATATGTCTTGAATTCTAGAATTGAAAAGTTTCATAATTCGATTCTATTTTGGCTATTCTATTAAGTTAAGTTTAGATTATGTTCTTATTAAAATTATTCATAATTTTAGTGGATTCGTATTCCTAGTTGTATTAGGATTTAACCATTATTATAAATATACTCTTATTCCATTGATTGTATTTTTGGGATTAAAGTTTATATGAGAGACATATCTTGTACGCTATTTTGATTATAATGAAAGTCTCCGTTCCGTTTTCGCCCATGAACGTAGGCCAGTGGCCGAACCACGTAAATATTGTGTGCTTTATTTTTTTTTCTTTATTTTTTTATTCTCTTTTAGTATTTTCATGCCCAACGAACTAGATCTTTTCGCTTTTGTCATAACAAACTGGTATTAGAGCTGGATTGTTCGTTTGGGCATTCCATAATTAATTCGGATTCGGCAAAAATTTGGTACGAATATAATACGAATAAAATTCGTATCATAATTTTAAAAGTCGTTGAAAATTCCGTTAAAAAACGGTTCGTCAATTATTCGGATACGTGATTTATATGGAAATAATACGTTCACTAACTAAAAATTCGGGATAAAAAATTCGGCTATTAAATTAAAAAAATTTTAAAAAATTTATACTATTAGTATAAATAATTATAATTTTTAAAAATAATTTAATCAGCTTACTTTAAAAATAAATAAAATATCCATTCAGAATAAAAAAAATAAAAATATAATTTTAAGTGACGGCAAAGAATAAAAACGACAAAGAATAAAACTAATTAATCAATGATTGAAATATTTTTTAAAAAATAGATTAATTAAAAGTAAATATTATTTCACTCACAACACCAAAATTATAAATTAATACACAAATTTACAAAATCACAACTCACAAACTGGTGGCGGCGAGGAAGATGTACGCAGCCCGAGGGTTCCGATGGTGAGCGCACGCCGCCTGGCCGGAGTGGGAGGAGGCGATCGTGAGAGGGCGTGAGAGCATAGAAGAGAAGGGGAGTGGGGTGGGCTTGTGATGGCAATTTTTTTTTTTTTCTTTTTGAAAAAAAAAAGTGTAGGCGAATTTTTCATCTAAAATTTTGGAATTCGTGAATAATACTTTTTGGTTCAAAAATTTATGAATTATTCTAAATTTTTGGAAAAATTTAGAAATAACATGTTTAGTTCGAATTTTCAATAATTCGCGAATAATTCACGAATTAACTAACTATGGGGCATTCAAAATGTCGACGAAATTTGAGATCGATAAGTTTGATCGCTTCTACAGTTTCGCTCTACGATAAGTTGTTGTTCTGATACGACATAAGTCGCAAAAGGCGTAACTGGAGAATAACAAGATGGGCACTTTAGAAAACCCCACGGATTTGCTTATTAAGTCGGGCGACCAAATTCAAGAATTTCATACATTTGGTTTGCATGTGTAGCAGTATTTTTAGAAACTTTTGGGATTTTGGTAGAGAAGACAAAAATATTCAAGCCAAGATGAATAAATACAAATATAAACCAAAATATAACACCACCCCAATTAAGCTTACTAGTTCAAATTAAACAACTCTTTCAGATATAGGTGTTGGGTTTAGTGATATCAAATTCACCTATTATTTTATTTGATTTATTTTGGGTTTGGTTTAATAACTTATATAGTGGGCTAATTGGTAATGAATTTTTGAGTTTTAATTGATCCATTAGCATATTGGGTCAAGTAAGATTATAAGACGAATTTCATTGGATATAGTACATATATAATTCTCTTTTGTTCTCTAGGGTTTCTTTTATGTAATATTAAAGAACAGTAAAAAGAGAATCAGTAAAAAAAGAACTTTTTTGTTCTTCTTACTTGATTCAAGATTTCAAAGTTAATTGGAAGAATTCTAAGAAGCATTTCGAAACGGGATTCACGGAATTGAAAGGTGCTTCAAAAAAGGTGTAGCAAAAGAATTTTTTAATTGAAAGGTTGCATAACTATTGTAATAGATTGGTAATCTCTAACCAAATTTTGTAATCTCCTCAATTTGATAGTGAATTTGATTTCTTCGTATCCATAGATATAGCTCGATTTTGGATAAATCACGTAAATCTTCTTGCCTTATTGTGGTTGTGCTTGAATTTTTTTTTTTTTCATTTTATTTATTTCAAATCTTGTACTCCTTGGTAGTAGGTGATTAAAATACAACATATTAATTTATTAGTGTTATTAGTATTTTGTTAGTGCGGATTTCGTTATTAGCACTACAGTAAGATATTTCCTCTAATGCTGGTTAATTGAAATTCATCAACAAAATCAGTTGAGCAAAGCTTAATTTGTGCTGAAGCTTCGGAGAGCTCAAAGTTGTTCTTAACTTTCGACAAAATGAACTCTCATTTATTGTTCCCATTTTGTGGTGCAAAAAATTATTTTAAAAATCAGGTCAATTAAACAGGCACTTTATGTGTGGAACAAGTATTTGTTTTTGTCCAACCAACAACTTTTGAACTAAAAAACATAATAAATCGCCCAATAGTAGGACTTTCATAAAAGATAGAATCGAATATAGATCAGTAGTAGATTGACGATTGACATAGTGAACCGCACCTGGGCTAGTTAAGTGATGTATCAGGTGCTGTGGAGCTTGTGTTGTATGTACATGCTCTCAAAATTCTGTCTTTATCTGCTATTAATATATTAACATGTTATTTATTATATATAAAAAAATTATAAATTTATGAATATGTCACTAACATGTAGAGAATACATTAAGAGAGATCTACTATTCATGTTTTTCCAAATTAACTACCAAGTTATTTGGGGAGGTGTGCTAAGAAAGAACCATTCAATTTTTTCTGTACCCTTTTCATTGCTCTTATCTTCTTCGTATATCAATTCAGCTATTAATGATTGGGGGTGCGCTTTTATTAAAAAGACAATAATTCCGCGTACACCCACTAAGGTCAAAAAGCACCAATAATTGTGGTGTTGTATAAGAGAAACAATTAGGAGGAGAATTGGACAGTACTGTTGAAAATTTGGTACTCGTTTTGTTATCAGATTTTATAAATTTATAATTCATTTCAGTATCGGTTGTTGGAAGGATGTAATAAAAATATCAAATCAAATTTTTATCATAAATTTATTCTTTTAATAAAAACTAAAACTCACACAATCACAAAGAGAAAAAAAAACTAAAAGTAGAAAATTACGAATAAAATAAGATTCATTAACTAAAAAAAAAATTACGCCAACTCTTATTCTAGAATAGAGTAGTTTCAACCCGAGCATTCTTTTTGAATTTCTTTCTTCTTTTTTTTTTTTGTCTTCTATAAACCCAAAAAAAGGCTTCTTTTGCATGTGCACTCGTGCACTAGATGCATAAAATTATGTCTAACTTTTTCTCAAATACGGTTACATGAGCTTAAGACTATTCTTGGTAAAAACTCTCTACATCGGAACTATATATAAAATTCTACTCAAGATGTATCCAAATTTATTTAAATTTATATTATATTCTGATTAATATTTAAATCTTAATAAAATTTATTTCTAACATATTTAAATATTAATTATAATTTAATTAAAATTTAATTATAAATCTAATCAAATTCTAATAGAGTATGTACTCAAGGTTCACGGGGAGTAAAATTTTTCCTCACATAAAAGTTTACCAACGTGTGAGAAAAGCAAAAGGTCTTTTAGAATCAGGCAAATCAATTTTATGGAGTTATATTTGGTTGAGTTTGTTCAAGCCCTTCAAGCACAATAATAATCTATTAAAATGATAGTTTTTATTTTTATACTTTTATACAAATTAAATTTTTTTTTTTCTTTTTTTTTTTTTTTTTGAATGCCCTTTAATTCCACATATACGGAATGTTTGAATGCACCAGCCGTAGGCAGTAACTTCTCTTGGAATAAGTAATTCAGCTGTCGCTTTACTGTGCGAATTACTCTCAGATTTTTACAGTCATGCAAACAGTACAATTTTATGGCCAGATTAGGTAACGGGGACCTGTCATTTAGTCATTACCAAGCAATAATGTGTGTTTCTGGGAGAGTCACTTTTTTTTTTTTTTTTTGGCTTTTTCTTTTTAACTGAGTCACAAAATACTGCTGAGTACCTTTTGGCAGTATAATGGATTATTACATATATGTCCTTGAAAACTCGGAAATATTGCAGCAAAAGAGCAATTTGTTGCCTTGCCCCTGACCCCTCCTCTGGTGCACTATGTCATCTGCTTCAATTCTCACCTAACAAATTATTTTAATTTTTATTTTAAAAGATCATATGATCTAGATTAAAATATAAAATAAAATAAATGAATAAGTTTTGGACGGTGAGATGCCGAAGTTGACATACTTGATGGTCTTATCTTTTGTTTAAGATCAAAATAAATAAAAAACTTTTTGTGTTGTTAAAATAGATTAGTATACACATTTGGCAAGAGTGATGCTATCAATACATCCTATACTATTTATAGATATAAAACTTTAGTAAACTAAAAAAAATTAATAATACGAATAAGATAATAATTGAGAACCACAAAAAGTTTAAGAATGTAAATTTGTTGGAAATTATATAAATCGTCTATCATGAGAATGTAAATTTGTTGGAAATTATATAAATCGTCTATCATGTGTACGAAAATAGTAAAAAAAAAAATATAAATTAATATCTTATGTCTTCTCAAAATAAAAAATTAAGAGTATTATAGTGAATTTCATATTTCTCATATTTTTCTTATTATTCTAATAAAAATGTAAAGAATAGAATCACCAAAATAAAAAAATATAAAAAATTCTATTTTTTGTTTGTTGAGTGAAATATAGCATGCTATTCGCTTCGTTTATTTTTGACAACTAAACTTCAAACTCGAGTTTCGGATATCAGCTACTAAATTTTTTGTCAGGTGGATAATTTTTTATGTTATTGTTTTGAGGAATCCAAACTTCTTAGACAGCAGTTGGTCAAGAAGGACCTCTGCTCATCTGCTGCCGACTTCATGTAAAGTTGCGGAATACCTTCTTCCCTTAGCAGTCGTACGTGTTTGAAGGCCGCGCCCTTAATTAGCTTAAACCGTATGCTAATTAATTAAGCCCACACTTCCGCATGCTATACCCATATAATTATATACCTAATTCAACTCCAACTTTAATTAATTAGGAGTGAGTAGCTACTCTCAGCAACAGAACCACAATGAAATCCACCAAAAAATTAACTTAAAATTTTATCTAATTATTTTATAGACTCAATAAATATATAACAACAACAACAACAAAAAATATACATTTCTTAACAAAACTATAAATAGCTGCTCTTTACTAAAATAAAAAAAAAAAAAAAATTACATTAACCCTTAAATCAAAGATGTGGTAACATATACACTTTCTATAAAAAAAAAAAAAAAAAGAAAAAAAAGAAAAAGAAAAAGAAATGTAAAGATAACTTTTCCTTTTTCACCTTTAATTCTGGAAGGACTTCTGCGTAGTGCCAATAATGTTTGACAAGAAATAACTCACCAAAAGTACAGGCCAAACGGTCAAAATAAGTGATGCCACCTGTATCATAACTGGGCACTTTGATCACTTGGTGAGAAATTACCCTTCTATTTTCAGTTGCATTCTCTGTCACATTTATGTACTTTTTGTTACCTGTAATGGTAAATTGTGCCATTTCAATTGTGGCCCTTCCTTGAGCTGTGGTTGAGTAGTCATTTGGACATGTTTGGTACTACTCCTGGAGATTTTTCAAAAGTATTATTGTACCATAGAGGCACTTTTAAAATACATCAAATGATTTTGGTCTAAAATCAAAAGCAAGAGTTTTATGTTGAATTTCAGCAATTAATTCTATTACTTATTAATGTTTCACCTGTCAAACATATATATATATATATATATATATATATATATATATATATATATATATATATATATATATATTAAAAAAAAATAGTATGATGTTTATTTTATTTATTTTTTAAAAATAAATTTAGTTATAACTGTGAAGTAATGAGATTTTTAATTTAAAAACTTTGAATACAAATATTAAGTTCTCAACCTACTACGCCAGATACAATTTGACAACATATAAAAATATTAGATAGTAAGGTTCTAGTGAGGACACCAAAATATTTTCCTTATCTTACAGGATTATGATGAAATTTTAGGTGCATAAATAAATAGATAAATTTTAATTTGTCTTTCTATAGTTTAGTAAGCATTTTCACTTTATCATTCCGTAATTTCAAAAAATTACACGTAATTATAATATAGTCTTTATCTTTATTTTACGTATGGATCAACTGTTAAATAGGATTGTAATGTTATACTTTTTATTAATCATAGGATGAAACACTGAAGTATTTTATAAGATAATCTCAGCTATATCATCTTGTGATTTGATAAAAAAATTTTATGACTTTATTATCTTATTTAATTATAGATTATTATAACAAAGTAAAATTATAGTTACAAATTCATAAATATAAGTTTTTATTGATTCAATTACATTGGGTCTTGTTATTTGGGCTATGTAATTTGGTGAAGTCAAATATTTTATTTTTATATTTTCTTATTATATATTTGGTCCTCTCACTTAAATCCTTGGATCATAATTCTTTTGATCCAACGGTTCATATTTAATAGTTTTATCTTTTAAAGGCTAAAGTACGGATGATTAGAATATTAAGAAAATATAGGGAGAGAAAAAGAAGTGGGAGAAAAGAGAAAACTTAGAGATTTTGGTTTCATCTTGGTTCTATCAAGAAGGAGGTGAGATTTTCCTTGTGAGGTGTGGTTTGCACCATTTAGATAGAGTTAGAGATTATTGGAGTTTCTTTTTATTTTTGAGGAAAAGTGATATCTCTCCTATTTGTATCTCTTTTATAATCTTCATGATTTGATAGTGAAAGCTTATTTGCTTGTTCTTCCGTGGATGTAGACATAGCTGAACCACGTAAAATCATTGTGTTATTGTGGTTTAATTTTTATTGTTATTGCTCTGGTGCTTGAAGATTTAGGGTGTGAATTATAAAATTGCCCATCAAATATTTGTAAAATTACCATTAATATTTTTCACCCACATTTTACAATAGTTTTTAATCATAGAATAGTAGAGTAGAATATGTTAACAAATTAAAATTTATCCTAAATAAATTGGCTATGGAATCTTAATATACCTACTATATAAAATATATAGCAAGCACATGCAATAATAATAGTACATTGGAAGGAACATATCCGAATATATATATATATATATATATATATATATATATATATATATATATATATATATATATGAGCAATGCTACATATACACCCCGAAGGGGTATACATCATACGCCTCCACCATGGTGGCGATATTTTTTACGGGTCACATCAAGTGACCCATCATCACACCCCCACCCTTAGATGGGTGGGGGTGTGAGATGTACACCCGTAAGGGGTGTACAGATAGCATTTTCCTATATATATATATATATATAATTAAATTTTTATATTTTTAAAAGTATTAATTTATTGATGCTCGTAGATTTTTAACCCTTAAATGAAGTAATGTGCGGTTAGGATGATTGTTCACTTTTTGGATTTAATGGATGATTGATAAAATAGTATGATTTAAGAAATAAAATTAGTCAAAGAGATAAATCTAACGGTAGAAAACTTACAAATATTAATTGATTGGTGCTTTTACAAGTATAGTAGCCGGACTATCTCTCTCTCTAGTTATTATGCTTGTAAAAGTACAAAATAATTGATGTTTGTAAGTTTTCTATCGTTTGATCTATTTTTTTTTTTCACTAATTTCAGCCCTTAAATCATACTATTCTACCAACCATCCACTAAATTCAGATGACCCACTATCATTCCAACCACACATCTTGTTGGCTATTTATTTATAGATTAAAAATAGGTCCAACTCCTGCCCGTGACAATAGGCCCAGGAGACTAATAAGTTGAGTTGGGTGAGCCCAATAAGTTGAGTAGGGCTGCGGTCCACAATAGACCTAACGGCAAGAGGCCCAACAATAGACCCAACGTCTAGTGGGTTGAGTCCGGTCGAGACCCGTGGGCGCTGTGTCTGTACGCTTTAAGTGAATTGGTTGCGTATTTCTAATAGCTCGAGCTTTTGGAATTAATAGTTAGCGCCAACGATCCTACACATCTCTTCATCAAAGACCAAAAATCTACGAATACCAATGACTTGATGCATTTAAAAACATTTAAACTCAATTATATATATATATATATATATATATATATATATATATATATATATATATATATATATATATAGTGTAGGGCTACTATACTCTTATGAGTATAAATCTTTTTGTACTTATAACTCTTTCGTCATTGAATGAAGAAATGTGCGGTTATGATGATAGTGGGCCCCCTAGGATTTACTAAATTATTGGTGAAATAGTATAAATCCTAGAAACTACTATAATCATAATCGTACATTTCTTTATTTAAGGAATAAAAATTTATGAGAGTATAGTATCCCAAATATATATATATATATATATATATATATATATATATATATATATATATATATATATATATATATATATATATATATATATATATATAATTTTCATAAATATATAAGTGGTCGGTGAGACATCACATCTACATGGGAATGACTCATTTGATTGGTTTCTTTACCTAGTTCTACTCTATTCTTTGTTTTTGTAGGATATAATATTATTTGATTCTTTTTATTTTGGAGCACACTTTGGAGGCCATCAAATTTAATAAGAGGTAAAATTATATAGATGTAATATAAATTTGAGACATTCAAAAAATAACAATCCTAACTTGAAAAGTATTTAATTTTGCTACCTCTCTTTTCATATTTTTTGATTTGGTTAATTTCTAAAAATTTATTACTAACACTTTGTGCATCAAACATCTGCCCATATTTTTATTCATCAGTAATGTACTTTTCTTTTTTTTTTTTATTCCAACCATTCAATTTTTTAGTGTAAAATATTATAACTAATTAGTCAGTGGTACTTAATTAGTACAGAAATATGTAGATGAACTAGGTATAGAAAGAAATTTTTTAAAAGTATGAAATAAATCAAATCAAACAAATCGACTAATTAGATAGTAATTAAGAATAAAAATTTTGAAGGTTAAATAGTAGTTAATTCAAAGCGAACCAAATTAAGTTCATGTTTTCATATGTTTTAACCTTAATAAATTTTATACAAATTGTTGAAGTTATAAGTTGTGTTTTAAATCCTGATTAAGTGGTGCTTTGCTAGATTGTGGAGGAGAATGGATTTGAATGCCCATAACAATGGACGAAGACGAGAAAAAAAAAAATCTTATGAACTCATATGTTAATTTTGTTGAGATAAAATTTTTCAGAACTTATCTGAATCATTAGCTATTTTGATTTGATCGTCCAATCACACAAAATTTTAATTTAATTATTTATTCTTTTTAATATTTTTAATATTTTTAATTTAAGTCAATTAATAATATTTTGATTTTAAAATTTGAATATATTCTTTATCTTTACATGTTTAGCTAATATAGTTTATATAATTCTCGTAACTATATGTAAATTTATTATAGCAAGTAGCTTAAATTTTAAAGTCAAAATTCAAATTAAATAAATTAAAATAGTTCATAACACTCATATTTCATACTTTTTTTTTTTTTTTTTTTTTTTGTGTAAAGAGGTAAAAATAAGTTTACATGATTAGCATGCAAGTAAATCACATTTTTTGTATTCAATCATTGAAACGATTCTACTTATTAAACAAAACAAAATTGCTTTTTGTTAATAGAAAATAACACTATGGAGCAATATCATGCGACTGGGACACTAGTCAAAATTTGTATCTCTCTCATTATTACAAACTCTCTCTAGAAATATTTCCTGCACCCTGTGTATGCAAATATTTCACATGTTGTACCAAGTACTTTAATGATCAAATTATATTATTAAACAAATATAATATATATCAAAATAGTTTCAAGAATCCGTGCTAGTTTTATTTGACTCGCAACAATCAGTGTCTAAAATTTATTAATATATATATATATATATAATTATTTAATTTTATAAAATATATTTAATAAGTTATGTATGTGAAATGTGCATATAAAATTTTTGGGAAGCTGAGAATCTCCCTACTTGGTGCATGGAGGATGAACTCAACAGCGTGGAGTTCAATGAACTCAAACAGAATCAATAATAAACACATCCTGAGTTGGTTGGACATTGCATACACCAAATGCAAACAATAATTTCACCACTCAATCACCCTCTCTCCCTTTCTATAAAATGAAAGCAAATTCCCATCATCTACTACTTATTTCTCTTCTCCTCTCTCTCTCTCTCTCTCTCTCTCTCTCTCTCTTTGTAACTCCACTACAAGGCGTATCCACTTTTTGTTAGCTACGATCGAACTCGCGCCATGGTTATGGTTAGCTATGCTCGCTCCCCCTTTCCCCTTCTCCTCCTTTCACCCTTTCTCGCCCACCGCAAACAAAACCCCCCAAAGCTCCCACCTTTCCCTCTTATTCCCTCCCTCTAAGCCCTATTTCTCCTCTCAAAAAGGTGCTTCTTTTCTCTCTCCCTCTGTGTGTGTGTGTGTGTGTGTGTGTGGTGTTGTATTTGTTGTTGGGGGTGTGGGGTGTGTGTTGATGGGGTGTGCGGCGTCGAAGCAAGGCGGGGAGGCGGCGGCGGCGGCGGACGCGACGGCGCACTGCCGAGCCCGCTGCGCGCTGCTCGCCGACGCGATCGGCCACCGCTACGCCCTCGCCGACGCCCACGCCGCCCACGCCCGCTCCCTCCGCTCCGTCGGCGCCGCGCTTCACTCCCTCCTCCGCTCCCCCCCCCACTCCTCCTCCTCCGCTATCCCCCTCCCCGCTCACCGCAAGCTCGACCACCCCCCTCCCCCTACTCCTCCTCCTCACCTTAACCCTCTCTCCCCCTCCCCCCCTTCCTCCTCCCACCTCCATTTCCACTCCGATGATTCCGATTCCGATTCCGATTCCAATTCCAATTCCAATTCCAATTCCAATTCCGCTTCCGCCCCAGTCGGTGGCCCTTCCTTCGTCAACCTCACCTACGCCCGCAACCACCCCACCGCCGCCACCTCCGCCGCCCAATTCCCGCCCCAAAGCTCCAATTTTTACCCCCCCTACACCTACCCTTATACGAGCTACGGAGCTCCCCCCCCGCCCGCTACTGCTGCGGCGGTGGCCGGCCCGGGCTCTCCGTCTTCGTCCGCAGCCCCCCCCGCCGCCCCCTTCGCCGCCGAGAGCTTCCTCCTGGGACTTCCTCAACCCCTTCGACTCTTACGATAGCTACTACGCCGCGGCGAACCCCTCTAGCTGGAGCTCGAGGCGGGTGAGGGAGGAGGAAGGTATCCCCGAGCTCGAAGAAGAGGGGCACGGCGTTGTTAAAGGCGCGATTGGGGAGCAAAAGAGGTCATCGGTTTTTTCCTCCGGTAAAGCGGCTGTAGCAGAGGACGACGGTGCATCGATTAACGGTAGTACTAGTAGTAGTATTAGTAGTAGTAGTAGTGGAACTCGTAGCTTGGAGCACGGAAATCGTGTGGTGGGTGATGAGTTGCATAGAGCAGGGGAGAGGCAGAGTGCTGTCGGGCTCGGCGTTGGCCGGACGTACGGTGATGATTCGGAGGTGGCGCAGGAGATTAAGGCCCAGTTCGAGAGGGCGTCGGAGTCCGCCGATCGAGTTTCCAAGATGCTAGAAGTGGGAAAGCTCCCTTACCATCACAAGCGTTCTTCCTATAAAGGTGAATGGACCTTATGATATCTTGATTCAGATGGAGCTTATGCATAAGTGTTATTCACAAAGTTGCGCCGGTGGTGCCAGATTTAGAAGCATCCATCAAATTAGAGGCTTCTACTTTTAGGATTCACAAGTCCATTTCAGCTTTGTACTTAGGCTATAAGCTTTTCTTCAAATGCTAAGCCAAACAAACACCTTTAATTTTGTTTTTCCCACTATATACTTTGCTCTAATTTAAGGCATTATCTGAATGTTTTTGCTGAAAATAAAAATTACCAGCGTCAGCGGCGATGATGATTTGCGGGTTACCGTCTCTCTCTACTTCCACGGACGAGGACATACCTCATTTTGAAGAAGACAAGGCAATGGATTGTGGCAACCTATCTTCAACATTGCGAAAGCTGTACATGTGGGAGAACAAGCTTCTTGAGGAAGTCAAGGTGTGCTTTGTGCTTCTCTATCCCCTTTGTTGTTTCTTAATGAAATAATTTAAACACCACCTCCTGTTTACTTTGTTTTAGGTAGAGTGATCTTGTTGCGTAAAGCTTATCGGACAACAATGTTGGCTTTCTTATCAATGATTGAGTTCTAAAAAGTAAAATTGATTGATTCTCATCTGCAGTGTCTATTATGGAAAGCAATGACTTTTATACTTTGGAGGGAGCTATCGACAATTACTCGATTAGCCATTGACCTATATTGAATAAATCTACAATCTTGTTCAATTGGCCTTGCTTTTTTTATTATTTTATTCAGTTTATATATACATATATATATAATTTGAAAATGGCGGCGAGAAATTAGAATCACTTATCCTTTCAGTTTGTGTCTCACCTTTCAATTACTGCTCAATAAAACTACCTTAGAAACATGAAAAGTTTGTTGTTTTTACCTTTTACGAGGACCAATCATATTTAACTGCTGATGTTTAGATTTTACTGGTAGGTTTGGTCAAGTGATTCTGTCCCATCTTATGGGTAGGACCTACAAGATGATAGCTTGAAATTTTCGGTTTCTATCAAAATCCTCAGTGTTATTTTTCCTTGTACATCTTCTCTAATTTTAATGGCTTTTCCTCACATTTTATAGGATGAGGAGAAGATGAGGGTGCTCTACACTACAAAATGTGAGGAAATGAAACACCTTGTTGATAGAGGCGCAGAGGCCCAAAAGATTGAGGAGGTCCAGAGTTTCCTTAGGAAGTTATCCATGAGGATAAGAATAGCTATTCAGGTTATTGATCATATTTCGAAGCAGATTAGTACGCTAAGAGATGAGGAGTTATGGCCACAGACATTTGAGCTAGTCCGAGGGTATGTGATTATTTGCAGTTGCTGCAATTTTTGAATATTCAAATATGCATAAGATACGAAAGTACATTTGATTCATCTTTTATGTTCTGTTAATGCCGGCCGGTTATAGCCATTTTCTTATCGTCTTCTTGTTCCTTGCTTGTGAATTTGTGCCTTCACATTGCTTGTTTGCCTTGATTTTTTTTTTTTCGTTACCGACTTAGAAAATGCCATGATCCGCTTTCCTGGTATTATGTTGCTAAGTCTTTGTTTGGATGCTGTGTGAAATAACCACGTTTCTCGACATTTATTTGGTTCTTGATCAATTATCTTGGAAAAGTTGCAAATCAAAGTTTTTCGCTGAAATGAGAATGCTGAGATAAAAGTCTTGTGTTAGTGCAAATGATAAAATAAGAAATGATCGTCTTTAGCACTTGTCTGATATTGTACTCAGAGATAAGTTGCTTGAAATCCGATTAAGGGTTTGGACATAAGCATTGGAGATCACAGAGGACATAAGCATCAGAGATCACGAAGGGTGAAAGTACTTTAAGGGTAGATCTAAATTAACTACAGAGAAAATAGTTAGAAAAGATGCGATAGCACTCTTATGCTGACAAAAAATTATGCCCAAAACTGGGTTGAATTGAGGAAGAGGACCGATAAATAATTCATCCTTTGTACACGCCTGTTTTGATTTCTGCCTGACTTGGTTAAAATGGTGCTTCTTCATGATTCTTATCAGCAAGAGAGGTGGTTGTGAAAAATGTGGACGAACTGCATTTCTCTGTTTGTAGCCATTGAAAATAATATAGCTGCTAGCCGCAAATGGTTACACTCTGATTTTCTTGGTTTTCTTGTATATTTGAATTGCATGCTTGTAGTTATTGACTTATTTCGTAAGCTTGGCAGCGGCCTGTAGATAGTCTTTTACAGTTACCGCATGATAATCAATTCTCTGTAGGTTTCAATTAGTACTTGTAACATGAGCTCCACTTGTTTTGTGCTGATAAAAAGAGCCTTGCAGATTAACGAAAATGTGGGGAATGATGTCAGAATGCCACTGTACTCAACTCCAAGCCATCTCGCAAGCCAAAAACTTACTTTCTAGTTTATCTGGAGGCGGGCTCACTGATACCCACACGACAGCAATTATGCAGCTTGACCTTGAGCTTCTGGAATGGATTTTTAACTTCTCCAGTTGGGTGAGTGCTCAGAAGAGGTTTGTGAAAGCACTTAACGGTTGGCTCGTGAAAGGGCTCAATTACGTACCTGAAGTAACCGAAGATGGTGTTCCTCCATTTTCTCCGGGACGATTGGGAGCGCCTCCTATTTTTGTAATATCTAATCATTGGTCACAGATTATGGATCAGATATCCGAGATAGAAGCAGTCGATGCTTTGAAGGTTTGTGCATCCATTGTTTTTAACTTATGGGAGCAACATAATTCGGCAAAGCGCCAGGCTTTGATTGCGAATAGGGATACTGATAGAGGCCGTAGAACACCGGATAAGGAGCAGCAATTCATGCACAAGGCAATTGAGGCACACAATAGGAAAATGTTACACACATCGGGTCGGAGCGGTGTACCCTTAGCCGAAGCAGTGGCAGGCCCTGGGGTTGAGAAAAAGAGTCTGCATTCTAGCTTTAGGCAAATATTTGAAGCCATGGAAAGTTTTAGTGCTAGTTCCAAGAAAGCGTATGAAGAATTACACGCCCGTGCAGAAGAAGAAAAAGCAAGGCTGGCGAGAGAGAATGCAATAGGTCCCTCGAGTTCATCTAGGACTTAAATTTTACAAATGAAAATTTTAATTCGCGAATTTTGATGCCTACGAAGGTTTCCAAATTGAAAATTTTAGTTGGCTGGCCTCCAATTAGTCCTCGTTCTTGCTGAGGTCAGACCAAGGGAGCTGCTCGGCCGGAGTATAGTTCAAGGAGCAGCAAACTTTGAGGTATAAATGGATTACATGAAAACCTCTAAGGAATACTTCGTTTGGGTAGCTTTATCATATCGAGTACTCATTGCTAATGCTTCTCCCTGTTCGGCCTCGCTTTTCAGTAGCTTCTTTTACTTCAGAAAGCAAATGCTTTTACTAACCGAACTTTTGGAGCTTTTGCTAAAATGAGCTCTGGATACTGATAAGTGAAAGCTCCAATGGAAGATTTTGCTTCTACTGCATCAAGAAGCTGTTGAGAAGATTTAAAAGAAAAGGCTGTCAGGTGTTTTGTTCTAACCACTTCACCCAGGCAGCACTCCATCAAGTCCAAAGGCCCTCAGGATTTTTCGGTTTGCTACCGTCACATTATTTACTTTCTCAGCAATAAGCTTAAAGTTCATAATTTTTTTCATATTTTTGGTATATTCTCATGGGCAGGTCGTCGATGAGAGAAATCATCACCATGATGGTGGTCACCGATACACTTTCAACGGTGATGCGCAAATCAAATCAATATCTCCTTCGGCCTCAGCCAAATCACACAGATGGAATAAGATGAGAAAGAGCAGCATTCGGTGAGAACCCACAACTATATTCGCCATCTGTATAGGACTCCAAAACTGCAATTGTATAGACCACTTACATTATACTTGTAATTAGTACAAAGTTCTTGTATTCATAGAATGCGGGAGATTAACTCTTTAATCCCACTTGTAGGGAGGAAAATAGTTCTGATCTGTCTTGTCTCTGTAAATTATGCAGAATTCAGTTCAACAATGTTCTTTCAACTGATCAATTTAATTTAGTTCAGAAAAAACTGATTGATTTTATTCATTTCTAACAAAATTCATCAATTCATTGCTTTGCCTGTAATCATGCTGTTCCAACACTATTTTAGCTGTGGATTTTCTCTAAACCATTCTGCCACTTGGTTTTTGCATCTTTAACATATTAACAGTTTATTCCACTGGCATTGGCAGGTGCATCTACAATAAAAAACAAACAAAATTTAATATCTGAATCAGATTGTTGAAGCTGATAACATTTGCTTTGTATTTGTTTGACCTAAACTTTAACAGTGCAGGTTAATAAACAAAATTAAGAACAATCAAAACCTTTAATGAACTACATCAATGTATAATTTTGTTTTGTGGCCACCGAATATGTTATACACAACAGGAAAACAAAATGATGGATGATGATTCAACTAGTTTCTCTCATGCAACAAATAACTCTGCTTTGCCATCAATGAACAAGCTCACTACATCAATGTATAATTTTGTTTTGTGGCCACCGAATATGTTATACACAACAGGAAAACAAAATGATGGATGATGATTCAACTAGTTTCTCTCATGCAACAAATAACTCTGCTTTGCCATCAATGAACAAGCTCATGAACTCCTCCCCATCCACAGTCTCCTTCTCAATGAGCAGCTGGGCAAGCTTGTGCAGGATGTCTACGTGGGTGGTGATTATATACTTGGCCCTGGAATAGGCCTTCTCCACAAGCTCCCTCACCTCGGCGTCGACCACGTCGGCCGTAGCCATGGAATAGTCCTTTTGCGATGACATCTGCGGATTCACAAAGGCCGAAACAAGCCATCGTTAATAAGGGATAGTTACAGTAGAAAATATCTTTTAATGCCAAAAATGTCTCCTCAATGACTTCCTACTGAAGCCAGAAGCCAGAAGCAGAAGCTCTAATTTCAAGCTTTTGTCTTTTAGATCCAAAAGATTTTTGGGGCTTACTTTCCAGCAAACCATTCCAATAGAGAAGCTGTTGTGCGTAGGATCGATGACAAGCATACATTTTGGAAGGAATTGATTTAGCAACAAAGTATAAAAGAAAACCGATAAAGTAACTGCTTAATTTGGTGGCAGAGAGGCATACCTGCTGGCCCAAGAATGGATTTCCGCCAGGCCCACCAATCGCGACCTGCCCAATCTTTTTACTGAACCCAAATCTTTCAACCATTTGTCTTGCCACACGCGAAACCTGCATAAAGTCGTTAGAAGCTCCAGTCGTCACATTCTCTTCGCCAAAGATCACCTCTTCAGCTACCCTGCAAGGTAGTTTAGAACATTAGCCTTACTAACTCAAATATACATCGCAAACCATTAGATAGATAACTGGATAGAAAATATTATTTGTCAGTAGACTCTTGACAGAGAGACACAGTTTCATTTAGGTTATTGAAATCCAATTTGCTGAAGTTGATGTGCTGAACTTCAAATTTTGCTACAACTGGATCCAGACTAAGGGATGATGTGGCAGGTGATTTGGTAAAGCCGTCAATCATAGTATGACGTGACAACCTAATAATCTGCCATGAAATCCCTTATGAAGTTGAAGTGCATCAGTGAAAAGACCGGGTTGTAACAGAAATTAAAGTTCGGTGCATCAAATGCAACAAAATTTAAATTTGATGACTAAAAGTCGGTTACCAACAGTGAAATTCACCGATCAGAAATCAGTTAGTTCACAAAATCAACCAACCTTCCACCGAGGGCAACAGCCATTTGGTTCTCCAGATAGCTCCTGCTGTATAGTCCAGACTCGAGCCTTTCTTCGCTAGGAGCAAAGAAAGTCAGCCCGCCAGCTTGACCTCGAGGAATAATGGAAATCTTGGCAACCGGATCGTACTCGGGCATGAGTGCACCCACCAGGGCATGGCCTGCCTCTGTGGTTCAAAAGATAAATACATACATCAGGATCTTAGGCATCCTTTATAAATGCTGTGATTTCATCACCGAGTCAGGGGTTTCTATCACTTTGCGCATAGGTGAATAAGGAAAAATTTCAGGGGCGCAATGTGAAATCACGAAGGTTATAGAGTGTTTCCTGCATTTTAGACTTGATAGGTGAGACAACTTTTTACCATGATATGCTACTAGTTTCTTCTTCTCCTCTGAGACGACTGCATTTTTCTTCTCGGGCCCAGCGATTATCCGCTCAAGGGCGTCGGAGATCTCATCCTTGCTAATCTCCTTTAGATCGCGTCTGGCGGCAAGAATAGCTGCTTCATTCATCAGGTTTTGCAGATCAGCCCCGGTGAAGCCAGGCGTTCTTCTTGCGATTTTCTCAAAGTCGACATCCTTCGCCAGTGCTTTCCCTCGAGAGTGAACCTGTTAACGAGGAATTAGTTCTCCAGCGCTGTTAATAAGGTACGAATCTCTATACTATCCATTGAGCACATACATGGAATCTAGCTCTATTCATTATCAGAAAAGGAGATCACTCCAAAGAATGCTAATAGGGTACAGCGAATCAAGTCTAAATCCGGAATTATTAGCATTTTTTTTTTTTTTTTACTGCTAATAGGCGGCTACTCCGGCTTCTCTTCGTATTTGTCGCAACAAATTCAATGACAAATTCGGACCGTAACCAAATGTTTCTTACAACAGGATAGCTACTCGGGCATCTTCTCCTCATCAAACTTTATAATATGAAAATAGATTACGAATATCTCAATTTCCAATTAGTAAAATGGCAAAGTTCATAAATAAGATTCAACTGAGAGCCAGGATTAAAGAAATCAACCTAGTGTAGATGTACGTAGAATGCGATAAAAAAAAGATTAGAGAAGGATACTCAAAACACGTAGTATTTAGCACAACTGATTCGAATTGAAGTAAATCAATTTAACAGCATATTATATTTAGTTAGAAGCTAAGGGTGGTGACCTGCAGGATCTTGACTCTCCCTGCGACGTCGGGGCGGTCGACGGTAACCTGGCGATCGAAGCGGCCCGGGCGCAGTAAGGCGGAGTCGAGCACGTCGGGGCGATTGGTGGCGGCCAAAACAATGACCCCACTATTCCCGGAAAAGCCATCCATCTCGGTCAGGAGCTGGTTGATGGTCTGCTCCCTCTCGTCGTTCCCGCCGCCGAGGCCGGCGCCGCGCTGGCGGCCGACGGCGTCGATCTCGTCGATGAAGACAATGCAGGGGGCCTTGGACTTGGCCTTCTCGAACAGGTCGCGGACCCTGGAGGCGCCGACGCCGACGAAGAGCTCGACGAATTCGGAAGCGGCGCAGGAGAAGAAGGGGACGCCGGCCTCCCCAGCGACGGCGCGGGCGAGCAGGGTCTTGCCGGTGCCGGGGGGGCCGACGAGGAGGCAGCCCTTGGGGATCTTGGCGCCGAGGGCGGTGTACTTGTCGGGGTTCTTCAGGAAATCGACCACCTCCTGGAGCTCGAGCTTGGCCTGGTCGGCGCCGGCGACGTCGGCGAAGGTGATGCCGGTCTCGGGGACCTCCTGGAACTTGGACTTGGAGCGCCCGAAGTCCATGGGGCCGCCGAGGCCGCCGGGGCCGCCGCCGGGGCCGCCCTGGGCGCGGCGGAAGAGGAAGAAGAGCCCGGCGAAGGCGAGGAAGGGGAAGAGGAGGTTGCCGATCAGGCTGAAGAGCCCGTTCCCGGAGTCGCCCTCGGAGACGGAGATGTCGACGCCGTTCATGGCCAGGATGTCGATCAGGTCGGGGTCGTTCGGCACCACCACGGCGGCGCGCCGCCCGTCCACGGCCGTCAGCTGAAGCGCGCCCCCGTCCTTGCTGAAGCGGACGCGCTCCACCTTCCCCCTCCTCACGGCGTTGAGGAACTCGCTGTACCGCCATTGGGAGCCCTCGGGGAGCTCGGCGGAGGAGGAGGAGTTCTGCGGCTTCGGCGCCGTGAGCAGGGACTGGGCGAACGAAGAGCTCGGCTCCTTCGCTGCGGCTTCGAATTGGGCCGGAGCGGTCGGCTCCGGCGCCAGCGCCGGCGCCAGGGCCGAGTCCTCGGCCATGGCCGGGGAGAGAAGGGCGCCGTGGGCGAGGAGGAAGGTGGCCACGGCGGAGCCAAAGGTGAGGTTTTTACCGGGGTTCGGGTAGTTTTGGTAAATGGGCTTTGGGTTTTGGGGAGGGAGGAGGAAGGATTTGGCGGATCTGGGCCTTCTAGGAAGGAGGAGAAGAGGGTTTGTGCGGGGTGGTCTCGGGTTGAATTGGGAGCCATAGAAGGTGGTGGTGGTGGTGGTGGTGGAGGAGGAGAGGAGATGGTGGGATGTAGAAGACGCCATGTATTGGTACTACCAAGCTCGGTATTTGATAAAAAGAAAGCTCCTCTTTTTGATCTTTTATATTATATTGTAAGTAGGACAGTCGGAGAGAGAGATTGAGAGGGAATTGGTGGGGGAGGGGGATTTGGGGTGCAGTGGGATTGATTTGATTGTCGTGGAGATGGTTTTATCCATCCATATGTGTTTGATATTTACGTGGAGATGGTTTTATCCATCCATATGTGTTTGATATTTTTGAGGAGGAAGAGGAAAAAATGAGATCTGAGAAGTTAGGAGAGCCCCAGAAAAAGGAGAGAATGTATTTTTACTCTCCTTTTTTTTTTCTTTTTTTTTTTTTTTCTTTTTTTTGAGGTAAGGAGAAGTGCAGAGTGCGTTTGGTAAACTTGTAAAGGGGGTAACATAAAATGTATTGCTCATGATTAAAATCTGCAGGTGGTATCAGGATAGATTATGGAATGGGCCCTGGTAGAAACGAGGCCAATAAGTTTTCTGGGACTTGAATAGGTTTGCTGGGCTCGATCTAGGAGTTGCAGTTTAGCTTTGAGGTTCTGTGAATTGCGAAAAAATTGCCAAAAAATTGTAGTACGTATTTTAAGAATATATATATATACTACAATTTTAAATATATATATATATATATATATATATATATATATATATATATATATATATATATATATATATACTACAATTTTATATATATATATATATATATATATATATATATATACTACAATTTTATATATATATATATATATATATATATATATAAAATTGTAGTATATATATATATATATATATATATATATATATATATATATATATATATAATCCGGCTAATATATTCTTATGAGTAAAAATTTTTTGTACTCATAAATTTTTATCCTTGGATGAAGAAATGTGCGGTTAGGATTATAGTAGTTTCTAAGATTTTTATTATTTTCCTAACAACCTAGTAAATCCTAGGGGCCACTATCATCCTAACTGCACATTCTTTCATCCAATGGTGAAAAAGTTATGAGTACAAAGGGGTTTATACTCATAAGAGTATAGTAGCCCTACGCTATATATATATATATATATATATATATATATATATATATATATATATATATAGTAAATTTATATGTTTTTTATATTAATTGTGTTTGTAATTTTTTTATCATTGAATTTGTATTGAGATTTGTGCTATTATAAAGTCAACTAAAGAGAGAGAAAGAGAAAGGATAATAACACCACTACAAAAAAAAAAGTTAATATAAGGACACTTTTTAAACGACGTTTGAGATAAATGTCTCTAAATATTTCTACAATATTGAAAATATCGGTGCTTCAAAAAGCGTCGTCATATGAATCATTTATTATATTAAACTAATTAATTAAATAATAAATTTTACTATTATTTTTAATTTTCGATGCTCTAAAGCGTCAAGATTTTAAAAAATACTGACGTTTTAAAGCATCAGCATATATTTTACCGTCGCTTGACATAAGCGTCGGTATATACATGACGACTCTTTATTTGCCAACGCTTTAACCGACGCTTTTAAATACGACACTAGACTATATTGAGACGCTTTTAAATGTCATTAAGTATACAAACAAGCGTCCTTAAATATTAATTTTCTTGTAGTGCACGGATTTCAATACAAATCCAATGGTAAAAAAATCACAAGTATATTTAGACTTGTACTTTTGAAAATATATAAGCACTCATATATATGAGTTCGGCTACTATGCTATCGATAGCACCAAGTATTTGGTGCTATCAAGTTTTCTACCGTTAGATCAACCCCGTTGATCATTTCCTCATTAAATCCAAGGAGCCCACTATCATCTCAACCATACATCTTTTAATTCAAAGGTTGAAAACTTAATAGCACAAATGACTTGGTGCTATTAATAGCATTCCAGCCTAGCGCGCTCTCTCTCTCTCTCTCTCTCTCTCTCTCTCTTTATATATATATATATATATATATATATATATATATATATATATATATATATATATATATATATATATATATATATAGCGTAGGGCTATTATACTCTTATGAGTATAAATCCCTTTATACTTATAATTTTTTTACCCTTGGATGAAGGAATGTGCGGTTTTAGGATGATAGTGGTCCCCCTAGGTACCGTTTGGATTGGGGATAAGCCAGAATGAGTTATACCAGGGATAAGTATAAAGTAAGGGATAAGCTAGGTATAATATAAAATTGTGTTTGGTTGGGAATGAGGCTTAAACCAGGTATAAGAAAAAAAGCATTTGGTAGTGATTGAAGAATAAGAAGGAATAGAGAGTTGACTTTTGTGTTAAAATATTAAAATATTCTTTTCTTTTTAATAATTTTTTCAAAATTAAAATTTTAAAATTTATTCAAATTTTAATATTTATTAATTTTAATTTTTATAAAAATTTTAAGTGGAAGCAAAAAAAAAAATTAATTTTAAAATTTTAAGTAGAAGTAAAAATTTTAATTTTTAAATTTATATAAATTTTAAAAAAATTATAAAAATATTGTATAAATTTTAAAATTAATATTTTTTAAAAATAAAATAAAATTTTTAAATTAATTAAAATATAAAATTTTAAAAAATTAAAATTTATAAAATTAAAAATTAAAAATTTAAATATTTATTAAAATTTTAAAATTTTAATAAAAAAAAAAATCAAACGAAGCATAAAAGAAAAAAAAAATCAAACGAAGTATAAAAGAAAAAAGAAAAGAAAATAAAAAAAAAAAAGAAATGCCCTGCCTTGGGAAGGGGCGGGGGAGGGGGAGGGGGGGGGAGGTGGAATGGGATATTCCCCCCCCCCCCCCCCCCCAATACCCGGTATTGGAGGGGATATCCCCGTTTGGGGGGATATCCCATCCCCCCCTTATACCAAAAGTGTTTGGGTACAAAGGGGGAATATCCCCCCTTTGTACCCATTCCAAACAGGGCCCTAGGGTTTACTATGTTGTTGGAAAAATAGTATAAATTCTATGGATTACTATAATCCTAACCGCACATTTCTTCATCCAAGGGATGAAAACTTATGAATACAAAAGGATTTTACTCATAATAGTATAGTAGCCGGACCCATATATAGTAGGGCTTATATACTTTCAAAATCATAAGTCCAAATATACTTGTGAATTTTTTACCATTGGATTTGCATTGAGATTTGTGCCATTTACTTTTTCTTTCCTCTCTTTAGTTGACTTTACAATAATACAAATCTCGATAGAAATCCAATGGTAAAAAATTTACAAGCATTGTTTGACTTGTGCTTTTGAAAGTATATAATTAGCTCTACTCTCTCTCTCTCTCTCTCTCTCTCTCTCTCTCTCTCTCTCTCTCTCTATATATATATATATATATATATATATATATATATATATATATATATATATATATATATATATATATATATATATATATATATATATATATATATATATATAGTCCGGTTACTATGCTTGTACAAATATCAAATAATTGGTGCTTATAAGTTTTCTACCGTTAGATTTACCCATTTGACTAATTTCATCCGTTAAATCATTCTATTTCACCAACCATTCACTTAACCTAAGTGACCCGCTATCATCCTAGCCAAACATTTTTTCATCCAAATGCTAAAAACTTACAAGCACTAATGACTTGTACTTTTAAAAGCATAAGATCTCAATTATATATATATATATATATATATATATATATATATATATATATATATATATATATATATATATATATATATAAAACTAAGCTACTATGCTATCGATAGCACCAAGTCATCGGTACTATCAAGTTTTTAACCCTTAGATTAAGGAATATGCGGTTAGGATGATAGTAGTTTCCTAGAGTTTAATAGGTGGTTGGTTGAATAGTATAATCCAAGGGGTAGAAATGATCAAAGGGATACATCTAACGGTAAAAATTTGGAAGCACCAATTGCTTGGTGCCAAAGATAGCATTCCAGCTGGACTATATATATATATATATAGGATTGCTACATGTACACCCCGAAGGGGTGTACATCCTACACCTCCACCCCTTTAATGGTGGCGATGTTTTTTACGGGTCACATCAAGTGATCCCTCATCACACCCCCACCCTTAGATGGGTGGGGGTGTGAGATGTACACCCCTTACGGGTGTACAAGTAGTATTTTCCATATATATATATATATATATATATGGTCTCTTCTGTGCTTTCGAAAGTACGGGAGCCTTCGTGCTTGCAAGTTATTTTCGATGATGGGACATTCGATTTGACGATCTACTCCGTTAAATATGATCTACACTATTATAACTATTTAGAAACTAAATTTTATAATTTTTTGACATTATTTACCAAGCGATCAAAGAGTCTAAAAAATGACTATTTTAACGGCTGATGTGACACATTTGTAAGTTCAATAGTGTAGAATAATTCAAATTACGTGAAACTTTAATAGAAAATTATACTTAACATTAAGAATAAATTCAATACTTTTGATTTGAAATTTGAGTCTTTTATCACTATTTTTTATGAGATTTTTATTTTCAGTTCATTTTGAGGCTTCTTGTTCACTAGTCAAATAAAGTTAAAAAATTATAAAATTTGGTTTCGAGATAGTTTCAACATTATAGATTATGTCTAACGGAGCCGATCGTTGAATCGGATGTCCCATCATCGGAAACAACTTACAAGCACGGAGGCATCTGTACTTTCCAAAGTATAGGAGCATATATATATATATATATATATATATATATATATATATATATATATATATATATATATATATATATATATATATATATATATATATATATATATATATATATATATATATATATATATATATATATATATATATATATATATATATATAGTCCGGCTACTGTGCTTGTATAAGTACCAAGCAATTGTTGCTTGTAAGTTTTCTACCGTTAGATCTAACCCTTTGATTAATTCTACCCCTTAGATCATACTATTCCACCAACCACCTACTAAACCCAAGGGGCCCACCATCATTCTAACCGCACATTCCGACATCCAAGGGTAAAAAACTCACAAGCACAAATAACTTGGTGCTTTTACAAGCATAGGAGCTCAATTATATATATAGTTCGGCTACTATGCTGTCGATAGCACCAAGTATTTGATGCTATCAAGTTTTCCACTGTTAGATCAACCTTTTTGATTACTTCCATCCGTTAGATTATACTATTTCTCCAACTACCCATTAAACCCTAGGGGCCTACTATCATCCTAACCATACATCTCTTAATCGAAGGGTCAAAAGCTTAATAGCACCAATGACTTGGTGCTATTAATAATATTCCAGCCTAGCTCTCTATATACATATATATATATATATATATATATATATATATATATATATATATATATATATATATATATATATATATATATATATATATATATAGCATAGGGCTACTATACTCTTATGAATATAGACCCCCTTATACTCATAACTTTTTCGCCCTTGGATAAAGAGATGTGTTGTTAGGATGATAGTGGGCCCACTAGGGTTTAGTGGGTTGTTGGTGAAATAGTATAAATCCTAAGGGACCACTGTAATTCTAAACATTCCTTCATCCAAGGGTCGAAAACTTATGAGTACGAAAGAATCTATACTCATAAGAGTATAGTAGTCGGACTATATATATATATATATATATATATATATATATATATATATATATATATATATAGTCCGGCTAGAATACTATCGATAGCACCAAGCAATTGGTGCTATCAAGTTTTTAGCCATTGGATTAAAATATATGCGGTTGGGATTATAGCGGGCCCTAAGATTTTTACTATTCTACCAACCACCCACTAAACCCGAGGGGACCACTATTATCCTAACCGCACATTTTTTAATCCAATGGCTAAAAACTTGATAGCACCAATGATTTGGTGCTATTGATAGTATTCCAGCCTAACTATATATATATATATATATATATATAGGGTCCGCCTACTATACTCTTATGAGTAAAATCCTTTTGTACTCATAAGTTTTTATCCATTGGATGAATGAATGTGCGGTTAGGATTATAGTAGTCCCTAGAATTTATACTATTTCCCCAACAACCTAGTAAACCCTAGTGGGACCACTATCATCCTAACCGCGCATTCCTTCATCCAAAGGTAAAAAAGTTATGAGTATAAAGGGATTTATACTCATAAGAGTATAGTAGCCCTACGCTATATATATATATATAGTCTGGCTACTATACTATCGATAGCATCAAGCACTTGGTGCTACCAAGTTTTTAGCCGTTAGATCTATCATTCTTATCATTTCCATCAATTAGATCATACTATTTTCCTAACCACCCACTAAATCCTAGGGGACCACTATTATCCTCACCGTCACATCCCTTAATCTAAGTGCTAAAAACTTAATAACACCAATGACTTGGTTCTATTAATAATTACGGTACTATGCTTTTTATTAGATGTGACTCCAAAATTAGAAATATATATATAGTTTCGATATTATGTTTTCGGTTCGCCGACGGTTTCGTGGTGCGACGACAAAATTTGATAAAATTTTGAGAAATGTAAATTGGATGTCTGTGGTGGAAGCGGAGGTCTCTGGCCGAGATTCGCTAAGAAAAATCCGTTAAGAATATTGTTTTTTTTTCTTTTGCCGTAGAGAGATCGAGTCATGTAATCTGAACTTTGTATTCTCTTTTCTTCATATAGTGGAACTCTCTCCTTTTGTCCATGATTTTTTCCTTGAAAAGAGTTTTTCACGTAAAATCTGTGTGTTCTTATTTGTTGTGTATTTTTTAGATTTAGTTTTGTATGGTGATCGCCTATTGATTTTGTTTTGATTTGTGCGCTCGTTTCTAACACTTTTAAAAGTAACAAGTCATTGGTGCTTGTAGATTTTTTGCCCTTAAATGAAAGGATTTGCGGTTAGGGTGATAATTGACCCTTAGGATTTAGTAGATGGTTAGAAAAATAGTATAATCTAAGGAATGAAAATAATCAAATGGGTGATTCTAACGGCGAAAAACTTGATGTATAGTAGCCGAACTTTCTCTCTCTATATATATAATCACATTTGGCATAACGCAATGAATCACTCGTGTTCTAATTTTTAAGGTCCTACCAGAAAACGTAGTAGTATATATAATTCTGTATGTTTTCATTCCAACTCCGTTTTGCCTATTATCATTAGATAAGCCTTAATACCAAACGGTCGGACTAAATTTTGGAAGTGGTTTCGTATCAATTTATGCGTGTTTGCAATTTGTCACTAGCTAGTAGCTCCTGCGTGAACTTAAATTTGGTCTAATGTCTCTTGACTCATGTTAATATAGGTACTTGGAATAGTTAATTAAGAGGATGTATGCAAAGATGCATGATGCTGGTTGCTTAATTTAGACCGTACACACACACACAAACTTACGCTTTCTACTCGATCGAAGCACGATTTGATGCCGATTACTCTATGACTCGTGAAAGATGATGCCTACAGACACCATATACACGTATACGGATTTGATAAGAGGCTTAGGTTGAAATAATTAATGACAAGAGCTTGCTTAATTATTGAACCTCATCCAAAACTATACAAAGGACACACCGCCTTTAGTATCAAGACATTGTGTACTAGCATCCTATGCAAATGGACCCAAAATTTTCCCATCAAACCTAGCCATCTATGAATTATATGCAATTATTTCCATCACCAGTTAACTTGTTTCATTTTGTCACATCTAGTCTCTTGTGCCACTATAAATAGCCTAGGGCTCTCAAAAAGAAAACACACAGCAAATTCACTTCAAATTGATAGTTATATAGCACTCACTACACTTCTCAACATGGCTCAACCGCAGGTACCTGTCATGATCACTGCTTCTGCAGGAAATGAGATTGAGTGGGAGCTGATTCAAGCAAAAGAAGATCCTCCGCCGAAGTCGGATTTCGTTGCTTCCAAGCTTCGGTGCGATAGCTCCGACTCGGATTCGAAGTCGGTGAGAAACTTCAACAGTTTAAGACTTTAAACTGAACAAGATAAGATCACTTCGAAAACAACCGATTTTACAACACTTTTAGCTTTTGAATAGTACTATATTGTATATCTTCGATAAGTTAATGCAAATCAACTGATTATCTTTTAAAGAACTTAATTAGGATGCATGTTATATTGAGCGAAAAGTGTTAATTAACATAGTGGCCTCTTATGTTTTGACTTAGCAATCCAACAAGAAAAAAGATTTGAAAGGCAAGTCAAAAGTTGAGGAGCTGAAAGAGAAAATCAGAAAGAAGATAAGCGCGAAAAAAGAGCAAAGAAAGAAGAAAACGCTCCAACGTAACAGCTCTAAATCTGGTTTAGCTTCTGCTGCCCCTACGATTGATCCTGACTCGGTAATACTAACTCACAAGTATAATAGTTTTTTTTATTATTTCACTTTATATATATATATATATATATATATATATATATATATATATATATATATATATGTAGTTGAGCTGGATTGCTATTAGTAGGAAACGAGCTCTAGTAAACGAGCTCAATTATCATCTATTTGTTTTCGATGATGAAAATTTTAAATCGACGATCGGTACTGCTAAATATGATATAAATCATTTAAATTATATGAAAATTAAATTTTATATTTTTTTGATATTCTTTTTATTCATCAAGTGGACAAAAAAATAAACAGTTAAAAATAAATATTCTTTAAAAAATGATGAAATAAGCATTGTAATCAAAATCAAGAGTATAGATTTTGTTTTAAATAGTTTTAAAAAAAATTTAATCAAAATTTAATTATTTTGGATTTTTTTATATCGTTAAACGAGTAAAAGTTCCATATCTACCATTAAAATTATAAATTTTGTAATCTTTTGATCATTAGGTCAATCATGTCGAAAAGATTTAAAATTTAGTTTTTTAGATACTTCCAGTGACATAGATTATGTTCAACGGTGTTGATCGTTAATTTGAAAACTCCATTATTAAAAACAAATGGACGACAACAGAGTTCGTTTGCTACTGATAGTATTCCGGCTCAACTCTCTCTCTCTCTCTTTTTCTATATATATATATATATATATATATATATATATATATATAGAAAAAGAGAGAGAGAGAGTTGAGCCGGAATACTATCAGTAGCAAATTGGTCCCTTTGCCATTCATTTATTTTCGATGATGGAGCTTTTAAATTGATGATCGGCACCGTTGAACATGATTTAGACCACTAGAAGTATCTAGAAATTAAATTTTAAATCTTTTCAACATCATTTATCTTATGATCAAAAGGTTACAAAATTTATAATTTTAATGGAAGATATAAGCCTTTTGCCGTTTAACGGTGTAAAAATATCTAAATTAATTGAATTTTTATTAGATTTTTTTTATAACTATTTAAAACAAGATATATATTCTTGATCTTGATTACAAGACTCCTATCATCACTTTTTAAAGGGAATTTATTTTCAACCGTTCATTTTTTTATGGGTTAATTGCATACGGCTTCCTGTAAACATGTCGAATAGCAGATATATCCCTACAAAGTTCAACTTTTCATATTTATTCTTTCAAAAGTTCTAAGTTATTCATATATATCCCTCCGGTTTATTATCGTTAGTTCACTGTTTATTTTTTAACAGATTATGTGTGAAATGACAGTTTTGTCCTTTCAAAAATGTCCCTCCAAAAAATAATGCAGAAATATCTGGAAAGGTAAAAAAGTTAATTTATCTCACTAACTAACCAAGATTAAGTATTTAACCTATGGTTAAGTAGATTTTTCTAACAGAGATAGACGGTATGGATATATATGAATAACGTTGGACTTTTGAAGGGATAAATATTAAAAGTTGAACTTTGTAAGGATATATCTGCTATTCGATATGTTTACAGAAAGCCGTATGCAATTAACCCTTTTTTTATTCACTTGATGGACTAGAAAAGAATATAAAAAAAGTATGAAATTTAATTTCTAAATAATTTAAATGGTCTAGATCATGTTTAACGGTACCGATCGTCGATTTGGAAGCTCCATCATCGAAAACAAATAGGTGGCAAATGGACCGGTTTGCTATTAATAGCATTCCAGCCTAGCACTATATATATATATATATATATATATATATATATATATATATATATATATATATATATATATATATATATAGTCCGGCTGGAATACTATCGATAGTACCAAGCAATTTGTGCTATCAAGTTTTCAGCCTTTAAATGAAAGGATATGAGGTTAGGATTATAGTGGTTTACTAAGATTTTTACTATTCAACTAATCATTCACTAAATTCTAGAAGACCACTAGACATTTCTTAATCCAACGGCCGAAAATTTGATAGCACCAATGATTTGATACTATCGATAGTATTCCAACATATATATATATATATATATATATATATATATATGATACAATAGCCATCCTAGATACCTATTATAGGCTAATTTTGGTGGATATGTTGGTACATGGTACAAGCAATTCTAGACATGACACTGTACTAATTGCTTATGAATATTAGATTTCAAAAGCGAATTTAACTAAATATTGAGCTGAAAATAACTAAATGGTAGCTTAATATGCAAATGTTTTTCTTACTTCTATCTAGCGATAACAAAGACTCCAAAATACAGATAAATAAAACCGAAAAAAAAAAAAAAAAAAAAAAGAGATCGCAAAAAGTGCTCATGTGTAGGGACTTGACAAGATAGGATGTAAAAGTTATGACTCGGATTCAAACTCAAAGTCGGATGATGATTCTAAATTCGGTTTTGATTCCCATACGAAATATAATCATTCTGGCTTGAAATCTAACTCGAAACCTAAATCTACTTTGGTAAATATAATATTTCAACCCTAGCTTCACATAACATTATTAACTATGCGAAAATGGGGGAAAAAAAAAAAACTTCCATTCCTTGTTACTTGCTATTTGTTACTTAATAGTACATACAAGTTTCATCCTACACTATTAATTTCTAGAGAATAAAAAAAGCACAATAAAATTTCATCATAAGACTCGATTATATTTACTTTCCTAAGATATCATTTGCCTTAAAGCAAAAATATTTATCACAAGAAAATTTGTCCATTTCATAAAAGCACAACAAAAGATTATTGTAATTTAAGTTGCATTTTTCTTTCTTTAATTTGTTTATGTGAATTTTACATTAAATGCGCAGAGATTCTTACGCTGCTAGAGAATGATATTTTATATGTTTTACGTGAAATCTTTGTTGTTAGTTTATTTCTAATGGATGAGTTGGTTACTTGGTAATAAAAGTTCTAACCATATATAACATTATTGTATTAATTGCTTATGAGTATTAGATCCAAATGCTGAATTGGACCAATTATTGAGCTGGAAATACAAGGAAATAGTTTAATATGCAACTTTTCTTGCTTCATCTAGTAAATAGCACTGTAGTTTAATATGCAATTTTCTTTTTCCCTTTTTTTTTTTTTAACTTTAATTTAGTGATGATAAATACTCCAAAATATAGGTCAAAAAAAATAGGAAACAAAGAGATCAAAGACCTCAGTTTCAAGCTCCAATTCTTCGAAATCCGATTCGGACTCAAAGTCAGATGATGACTCTCCTTCTTCGAAATCTAAATCTGATTCTGATTCAAATTCGAAATCTAATTCCGACTCAGATTCGAAATCTGATTCAGATTCAGATTCGAAATCGGATGATTCTGGTTTGAAATCCGACTCGGAATCTAAATTGACTGCGGTAATTATATTTTTAAACCGAAAGTCCTGTACATTTGTGCTTATTAGCTACCTTGGACATAACGTTATTAATTCTATTAAAAAAGAACAAAAAACATGATTTACTTATTATTTGCTATTAATTTGTTACACCATTAATTTTTTAATATGTGACTACACTCTACAAACACAACCCTATGTACTACGTACAGTACTTTTGCAATCGCACTATTTTCTACAGCTCCACCAAACAAGCCCTAGATCGCATCTCTTTACCTAAGATGTCATGTCATACGATACCAAAAAATTGGAACTAATATCTAACCTAATTTTATTTAAAAAAAATATTTTTTCAATCTACTCTTATTTTTTTAAAAAAATTTGCCTCATTTGAAAAAATTAATGTTATTAATATAAATTTATATATTAATTAGGAGAGACAAATAATTTTTCTTTTTTCTCTCCTTTCCTATTTTCTAAGACACTCTATATTTACTGTATAATTATATTATTTTTATTTTTATATAATGTATAGTCATATTATTTTAATATTATATTAATTTTTTAGTTATATCAAATGCTACGTTAAGTGTATGGTCATATCGAATAATTAATTACGTAAGTATACATTATTATTTTTACTTATATTTATATTATATTTCAGTGTATAGTCATGTTAAATATTTAATTATATCGAGTGTGTAATTATAATAATAATATTATTATATTTATTTATATCTAATATATAATTATATTATTTTGTATTATATTTATTTTCAGCAATGCCAAATTTTATTTTTGAGCGGATAATTTTATCAGATATTTAATAATATCAATAGTATAGGTAAATAAAATAATAATAATAATAATAATAATAATAATAATATTATTATTATTATTAAATAATAATTTAAATTAATAAATTTATTAAATTATTTAGAAAGTTGGTTGGAAAAAAAAAATTCTCTTTCCTAATTAACATATAAACTCACATTAATAACATTAAATTATCTTCTTTTTTTTAAATTTATTGAAATGAGACTAGATTAAATTTTTTTTAAAAAAAAAATAAATTAAAAATAAATTTTTTAATAAAATTAGCTTGCGCATTAGTTCAAAAAATTAAGCATTGAAATTTGCCCATGGATACAAGCACGAAAAAAAAATATTGTGAATTTATTTTTTTAATATTTAAATTGCTTACTTCATGTGAACTTTACTTTAAATAGGAAGAGATTAGATGGAAGAAGAGGATGTCAACGGTCAGATTTGGGGCGGATTTTAAAAAAATCAAAACGAATTAAATTCGACTATCAAACCCGAATTCGAAGAATTTTAAAAATTCATATCTAAATCCGAATCTGACCAAAAATATAAAATCCGAACATGAACCCGAATCCAAAAATCTAAATCTGAAACAATTATTATTTTTTTTCTCTTTACAATATTTCAAAATATATTATATTAAATTTAAAATTTTAAAATATAAATTTAAATATAATATTAAATATTTATATATACATATATTATGTAACGTAAAATCAATTCAGGTTCGGGTCGGGTCGGGTTCGGATTTGGGTCGGTTATAATTAAAATCCATATCCAAATCTAAATCTGTCGGATTTTCATTTTTTATATTCATATCCGAATTCATATTCGTTTAACATCGAATAAATTTATTCCGTTCGAATTCAATAAAATTTCGAGTATTCGTACCCATTGACATCCCTAGTTCTTGCATACCAACCTCTCGTAAAACTTAAACCTGTCAAATAGTCAAAGAATAGTATTTTATATAGTTTATATAAAATTATTTTAGATATCTATTATTTGATTATTCTTACATAATTGTTAGGTACATAGTAATAAAAACTCTAGCCATAAGATTGTATTAATTACTTATGAATATTAGTAGTTTAATATGTAATTTTTTTTACTTTGATCTATTGATAAGAAAGACTCTAAAATACAGGTAAAGAATAACAGAAAGAAAGAGATCACGGGGACTACTCATATAGAGGGACTAGACAAGCTCGAATGTAAAAGCTCGGACTCGGATTCAAGCTCAAAGTCAGACGATGGTTCTTCCTCCAAATCTGATTCCGATTCTGATTCTGATTCTGATTCTGATTCTGACGCAAAATCTAATGATTCTGGTTTGAAATCCGGCTCAAAATCTAAATCCAACAAGGTAAATTTATTATATAATCTGAAAACCCTATATCTTATGCTCAATAGATAGCTTGAAATAAGCTAATTAACTCTATGAAAAAGGAACAAAAATATAACTCACTTATTCGCTATTTGCTACTCGTAATACATAACTTTATAGACAAAAAGTAGTTTAATACGCAATTTCTTTTTTCTACTTCAATCTAGTGACAACGAAGTCTTCAAACTACAGGTAAAGAAAACGAAAAGTAAAGAGATCACAGAAACTATTCATGTGGAGGGACTTGACAAGCTAGAATGTAAAAGCTCTGACTCGGATTCAAGCTCAAAGTCAGACTCTGATTCTTCCTCCAAATCTGATTCCGATTCTTCCTCCAAATCTGATTCTGATTCTTCCTCCAAATCTGATTCTGACGCAAAATCTAATGATTCTGGTTTGAAATCTGGATCAAAATCTAAATCCAGCACGGTAAATTTATTATATAATCCGAAAACCCTATATCTTATGCTCACTAGATAGCTTGAAATAAGCTAATTAACTCTATGAAAAAAGGAAAAAAATATGACTCACTTATTCGCTATTTACTACTCGTAATACATAACTTTGTAGAAGTTCGTCCCGTACCATTAATTTCTAGAAATTAAAAAAAGAAAAGCAACATTAAATTTTATTATGTGAATAGTTTGTATCTATCTGTTATAAGATGTAGAAGGATTTATAACTGTAAAATAACAAAAAGTAGTTTAATAAGCAATTTTTTTTTTCTACTTCAATCTAGTGACCGCAAAGCCTTCAAAATACAGGTAAAGAAAATGAAAAGTAAAGAGATCATAGAAACTGTTCGTGTGGAGGGACTTGACAAGCTAGAATGTAAAAGCTCTGACTCGGATTCAAGCTCAAAGTCAGATGATGATTCTTCTTCCAAATCCAATTCTGATTCTGATTCTGATTCTGATTCTGATAAGAAATCTAATCATTCTGGTTTGAAATCCAACTCGGAACCAAAATCCAGCGAGGTAATTATGTTATCTAATTGGGAAAGCCTAGAAATAATATATATGTGCTTACTAGATAGATTGACATAACATTATTAACTCCATGAAAAAAGAACAAAAAATACATGATTCACCTATTCGCTATTTGTTAATCATAATACATAAAAGTTCGTCCTGTACCGTTATTTTCTAGAAATCAAGAAAAACACAATAAAATTTTATTATGTGAATAGTTTGTATCTATCGGCCTAAAATGTCATCGACTTGTTATAAGATATAGAAGGATTTATAACTGTGAAATAACAAAAAGGAGTATAATATATGCATTTTTTTTTTGACTTCAATCTAGATAACAAAAGAGCCAAAAATACAGGTAACGAAAATACGAAAGAAAAAGATCATGGGAACTACTCATGTGGAGGTACTTGACAAGATGGAATGTAAAAGCTCTGACTCAGATTCAAGCTCAAAGTCAGATGATGATTCTTCTTCCAAGTCCGATTCTGGTTCTAATAAAAAATCTAATCATTCTGGTTTGAAATCCGATTCGAAATCGAAATCCAATGAGGTACTTATATCATCTAACTGGAAAAGCCTATATATATATATATATATATATATATATATATATATATATATATGTATATATATATATATGTATATATATGCGCTCACTAGATAGCTTGACATAGCATTATTATTCTATGAAAATAGAACAAAAATATGATTCACTTAGGCTATTTGCATGCGTTTCTCATAATACATAAAAGTTCATCTTTTACCGTTAATTTCTACAAATGAACAAAAGCACTGTCAAATTTCATCATGTGAATAGTTTGCATCCACTACAACAAAATTAGGTTATATGGACATATCTTTGTGACACTTTTGTATAAATGTCCTATCTATATTTCATCTATATCTAAAATTAGGTTATAGGGACACATTTTTGGAACACATTACAATAATGTGTCGTTATACACCCTAGCGACTGCACATATAGCGACACTAATTATAAGTGTCAGTATTTTTGCTAGCGGCACTTTTTTTATATTTTAGAAATACTTAAAAATATCACTATAGCATAATTTTATTGTAGTGATCTATGGGCATAAAATATCATCTGTCATAAGGTATAGAAGGATTTATAACTATAAAATAACAATTTTTACTTCAATCTAGTGATAATGAAGACTCCAAAATACAGGTAAAGAAAATACGAAAGAAAAAGATCTCGGGGACTGCTCATGTGGAGGGACTTGAGAAGCTGGAATGTAAAAGCTCAGACTCAGATGATTCTTCTTCCAAATCTGATTCTGATTCTGATTCTGATTCTAATTCTGATTCTGATTCTGATTCTGATAAAAAGTCTAATCATTCTGGTTTGAAATCAGACTCGGAATCAAAATCCAATGAGGTAATTATATTATCTAACTGGAAAAACCTGGATATATATATATATATATATATGCATATGTGTTTACTGGATAGTTTGACATAACATTATTAACACTATGAAAAAAAGAACAAAAACATGATTCACTTATTCTCTATTTGTTACTTGTAATACATAAAAAGTTTCATCAATCCTGCACCATTAATTTCTAGAAGCTAAGAAAAGAACAATAAAATTTCATTATGTGAGTTGTTTATATCTATCAGCCTAATATGTCATCTATCATAAATTAAGTTAATTTCCTCTATATTTAATTTGCTTATGTGAACTTTACAACAAATGAGGGGACGTTATATGGAGGATAAGTCATAGTGCACTAATCTCTCATGCATAAAGCTTTAGCTGCTACAGAATGGTATGTTATATATCTTTTATGTAAAGCCATTCTTTATGTCTTTATTATTGCCTTGTTTTGATCGAATTATTGTTGGGTACATAGTTAAAAAAGTTTGAGCCGTGGCATTGTATATTAATTGCTCTGCTGAGTTGAGCTAATTAATATGTTGAAAATAATAAAATGTATATTAATATGCATTTATTTTTATTTCAATATGGTGATAACATAACAAAGACTCCGAAATACAGGTAAAAAAAGTGCAAAAGAAAAAGATCATGGAGACAACTCATGTGGAGGGACTTGACAAACTGGAATGTAAAAGCTCGGACTCGGATTCCAGCTCGGACTCGGATTCCAGCTCAAAGTCGGATGATTCTTCTTCTTCGAAATCTAGTTCTGATTCTGATACAAAATCAAATCATTCTGGTTTGAAATCCGACTCAGAATTTAAACCTAGAGCGGTAATTATATTCTTTAACCCAAATATATATATATATATATATATATATATATATATATATATATATATATATATATATATATATATATATATATATATATATATATATATATAGCTTATATTCTTTTAAAAGCACAAGCCGGCACATCCATGTTTGTGAATCTTTTATTATTGGATTTATATTGGGATTTGTATTTTTTATTTTTCTTTCTCTTTCTTTAGTTACTTTACAATAGCACAGTAAAAAATTCACAAGCATAAATTGATTTATACTTTTAAAAATATATAAGATTTACTATATATATATATATATATATATATATATATATATATATATATATATATATATATATATATATATATATATATATATATATATATATATATATATATATGAGAAGTGCTACCTCTACACCCCAAATGGGGTGTAGATCCTACACCCACCCCATCCTGGGATGAATATTTTTTTACCCGTCTCATTGATGGGACGAGTGGAATTCACCCCATCCCAAGATGGAGTGGGTGTAAGATGTACATCCCAGTTGGGATGTACATCTAGCATTTTCCTATATATATATATATATATATATATATATATATATATATATATATATATATATATATATATATATATATGAGCAATGCTACATGTACACCCCGAAGGGGTGTACATCATACACCTCCACCATTTTAATGGTGGCGATATTTTTTACGGGTCACATCGAGTGACCCATCATCACACCCCCATCCTTAGATGGGTGGGGTGTATGATGTATACCCCGAAAGGGGTGTACACATAGCATTTTCCTATATATATATATATATATATATATATATATATATATATGTATAATGGCTACCTACATATCTATATTGGCTTATTCTAATGGAAGTGTTGGGTAGATAGTAAAAGTTTTATGCATAACATTGGAGTAATTGCTTATGAAAATTAGATGCAATAGCTGAATTAAGCTAATTATTGAGCTGAAAATAATAAAAAAGTAGCTTAGCATTCAAAATATTTTATTTGAATCTCGTAATAACAAAAACTCTAAAAACAGGTAAAAAAAGTGCAAAAGAAAAAGATCATGGAGACAACTCATGTGGAGGGACTTGACAAACTGGAATGTAAAAGCTCCGACTCGGATTCCAGCTCAAAGTCAGACGATTCTTCTTCTTCAAAATCTAGTTCTGATTCTGATACAAAATCAAATCATTCCGGTTTAAAATCCGACTCAGAATTTAAACCTAGAGCGGTAATTATATTCTTTAACCCAAATATATATATATATATATATATATATAGTAAATCTTATATATTTTTAAAAGCATAAGATAATTCATACTTGTGAAATTTTTATCATTGAATTTGTATTGAGATTTGTGTTTTTTTATTTTATCTTTCTCTCTCTTTAGTTGACTTTACAAAAGCACTAATCCCAATACAAATCTAATGATAAAAAATTCACAAACATGAATTGTCTTGCTATTTTAAAAGCATATAAGCTCTACAATATAAACTATATAAGCTCTACTATATATATAATGGTTACCTGCATATCTATATTGGCTTATTCTAATGGAAGTATTGGGTAGATACTAAAAGTTTTATGCATAACATTGGATTAATTTCTTATGAAAATTAGATGCAATAGCTGAATTAAGCTAATTATTGAGCCGAAAATAATAAAAAAGTAGCTTAGCATTCAAAATTTTTTACTTGAGATATTTTAATAACAAAAACTCTAAAAACAGGTAAAAAAAATGCAAAAGAAAAATATCACAGGAACAGCTCATGTGGAGGGACTTGAAAAGCTGGAATGTAAAAGCTCCAACTCAGATTCGAACTCAAAATCGGACAATGATTAATTCTTCTTCAAAATCTGATTCTGATTCTAACAAAAAATCCGGCTCAGAATCTAAATCAATTGCGGTAATTTTGTTCTTATCGGGAAAGCCTTGTTTGTATATGTATTCACTAGCTAGCTTCACATAACATTATTAATTTTTTTAAAGAAAAAACAAAAACTTGGTTATTTGTTATAACTTGTACTACATATATAAAAGTTTTAACCTACACTATATATAATTTCTAGAGATTAAGAAAAGCACAATAAAATTTCATTATGTGACTAGATTGTATTTTCTTGGGTAAGATATCATCTAAAAATATCATTATAAGACATGCATGCACAATGAAAAAAATATTAACAATTAAATTACATTTTTTATATTTATAATATGTGGAGGTAGCACTCCTCATACACTGATTTCTTAAAAAGCTTAAACTACTAAAAAAAATATTTTATATATTTGGTATTCAGCAAAAATTGTGGACTATATTGATATCCTCACACGGCGACTCGTAGGAAATTAAGTGATATGTATAATCTCAGTTCATTTTTTTTTTTTTTTTGGCAGCCGCGAGATGATGGCAAACCTAAGAAGGAGAAGAAGAAGAAGACGAAGAAGCACGAGAAATCGAAGGGAAAGATAAAGGGAGAACCAAGCGCGAAAAAGGCCGGAAAAAAGAATAAAATTGAAGTTGCCAATAAAGAAGATGGAGCAGTAGCAAGCACCAATGAAGCAAACACATCTACTGCACAAAATGAAATAGAGAACAAAGAGGAGGCTACAAAGGAGAAGGGTTTGTTGGAGAGGATTAAAAATAAGTTTATTGGCTTTCACAATGCATGATATGCATGAAGGGGATCGAGATAACATAATTAATAATCCACTGCTGTGGTAAAAATAGTATGGGAGCTAGTAGTAACAAGTAATATGTGAGTAGTGTTGTGTGAGATTATTATCCCTATTCCTACTACATAAGTGTGTGTGAGTCTCATAAAAATGTTGGTTTGTGAGTCATGAGTGAGTGAGTGGGTGAAGCTTTTTATGTTTTTTCTTTTCATGAAATGGTATTATATGGACAAATAAAATGTAATTAACTATAATATGTACCTAATGATCCTTTAGAACTGGTTGTGTGTGTACATGTGTTTCTTTTTATTTTTCCTTTTTTCATAATTTGTTATTTATAAATAGGCCACAGCATATCCTGTTCATCGGGCCCGGTCCAGCAGGCTGAGTTGGGCCATCCAAATATTAAACGCTAGTAGGTCAAAAGGAGTTGGACCAAAAATATATAAAAATAAATAAGCATCTCTATTTTCAGGTGGAATATATGTACATCTTAATCGAATTAGGGTGATTTACACAAGCTCTATTGCTTACAGAAATAAAAAATATATATTTTTTATATTATACTTCTTCTTTGCGCATAAAGTTTTAGGACTTACATATTGGTATCTAAAGTTCCAAAGCTTAGTTATTTTATATTTTTAATCAAATTCATTTCTAAAAAATGAATATATTATTTTTTTTAAGCCAATTTATGCATGACAAATTAATACCTCAATATGTTAGTAATTTTTTGAAAAATTAAAGTTGAATCTAATCATTCTTATCACTTAACTTGATGTACTACTAGGCACCAAACCAAGTAGTTGGAAGATTATCTTATTCAAAGTTATTCTCGTTTGGATGTTAAAATAATTTATTTAATATAAAAAAAATTTTGTACTGCTGAAAAATAAAAAAATTAGTTTTTGTTTTTAAAAAAATATCGGAATTCATGATTTAATATAATAGCATATTAACTAGAAAGATAGTTTATTTTATTCTAAAAAAAATTCTAAAAGCCAAATATAGACATATGATCATGCTGAATAAGGCATGTTGCAATAGGCATAGATGATATTGGAATCACACATTTGATCTTTCAAATATTACAAATATTTTAAATAAATTTAAAAACTATACAGAACTAATTAATTTCTTTCAAGAAAAAAATAAAAGAAAACAATGCAAATGTTACCTTCGGTGTGGCAAACTCTTATTGCGCAAGCATTGTGTGAACAAAAAAAAAAAAAAAAGGGGAAAAAAAATATCTTATGTTTCGCTTGCACATGCTATATATGTGTGAGATATCAATGCAAGCACTAATGGACACAAATTTAAGTGCCCGAGGACGGGATTCATCGTATCGTTTCGTGTTAATAAAATATTAATATTATGACATAATTTAAAATTTATTTTTTTTTTAAAAAAAATAAATAATTTTTTAATAAAATTTTAAAAATTTAATAAAAAGACATACTAAATAATTAAAATATTTTATTATTAAAAAAATAAATATTTTATGATCGGTACGACATGACACATACTGTATCATATCGTATAGATAAATTAAATTTTCAGACTAAATCCTATGTTATTGTACCAAAATTAATCTTTACCACTCCATCTATATCCATTATAAGAAAATTAATATTTAAGGTTATTTTTTTTATACTTAGCGATATTAAAAAAGATCTTCTTAATATAATCTAGTGTTATATTTAAAAATGTCGATAAATCTTAATATAATCTAGTGTTATATTTGAAAACGTCGATAAATAAAAAATTGCAATATATATATATATATATATATATATATATATATATATATATATATATATATATATATATATATATATATATTTGTGTAGTAAATTAGTTTTCAACAATAAGAACTAATTAACTAAATTAAACTTACTAAAATGAAGGAGAGATAAAGTCAAAAACATGTTTATTCCCCTCAAAAAGATCACATCCATATATCCCTACTTCATAAGGAAAAGCAGTTGTTAGGTCCAAATTTCCTCCCAAGTTACCAATTCCCAAAGTAATGCTACCTTTTCCACAAAGCAACCTATTAGGTGATGGAGAAGCGCTTTTCAAGTTTCCTCTCGGAAAGGTACACTGCCGTGGCTTACAAAAGCACCCAGAAAGGCCCAAGTGGCGCTGCAGGCCTGTAGCTTCTTCCAAACGTGGAATTAATTCCACTTGACAGCAGCCCAATAACATATATATATATATATATATATATATATATATATATATATATATATATATATATATATATATATATATATATATATATAATTCAGCTTATATGTTTGTAAAAGCACCAAGTTATTTATTCTTATGAGTTTTTTATTCTTTGATGTAGGAATGTGCGGTTAGGATAATGGTGGGCCCCTTGGGTTTAATGGGTAGTTGGTGAAATAGTATAATCTAAGAAGTAGAATTAATCAAAGGGTTAGATCTAACGGTACAAAACTTACAAACACCAATTGCTTGGTGCTTGTACAAGCACAGTAGCCGGACTATATATATATATATATATATATATATATATATATATATATATATATATATATATAGAGAGAGAGAGAGAGAGAGAGAGAGAGAGTAGAGCTTATATACTTTTAGAGCTACAAGCCCAATCATATTTGTGAATTTTTTACCATTAGATTTGTATTGAGATTTGTGCAATTATACTTTCTCTTTCTCTCTTTTTAGTTGACTTTACAATATCGCAAATCTCAATACAAATCCGATGATAAAAAATTCACAAATATGATTGAACTTGTGCTTTTAAAAATAAATAAACTCTACTATATATATATATATATATATATATATATATATATATATATATATATATATATATATATATATATAAGGAGCTAGGCTGGAATGCTATTAATAGCAAAGTCATTGGTGCTATTAAGTTTTTAACCCTTAGATTAAAAAATGTGTGATTGAGATGATAGTGGGCCCTTTGGGTTTAATGGGTTGTTGAAAAAATAATAAAATATAATGGTTGAAAATGATCAAAGGGGTTGATTTAAGGGTAGAAAACTTGATAGTACCAAATGCTTGGTGCTATCAATAGATAGTAGCCGAACTCTATATATGAGTCCGGCTAGAATACTATCAATAACACCAAATAATTGGTACTGCCAAGTTTTCAGCCCTTAGATGAAAGAATGTGCGATTGGAATTATAGTACTCTTCTAGGATTTTTATTATTCAACCAACTGCCTACAAAATCTTAGGGGATCAATATCATCCTAACCGCACATCTCTTAATCTAAGGACTAAAAAATTAGTAGCATCAATGACTTGGTGCTAAAGATAGTACTCCAGCCTAGTTATATATATATATATATAGTTAGGCTACCTGGTATT
>CM055080.1:2132993-2185493 GCA_029204045.2 Tillandsia leiboldiana | reverse complement strand
CTCTCTCTCTCTCTCTCTCTCTCTCTCTCTCTCTCTCTATATATATATATATATATATATATATATATATATATATATATATATATATATATATATATATATATATATATATATATATATATATTAAAAATGCCAACAAATATTTGTGAAATTTATTGAGTTATTAGCTTAAGTTATCGAGTTTGTCTAAGTACTTTTTTATCAAGGTATCAGAGCTTGTAAAAATGATCGAGTTGTTTTGATTTAATTAGCAAACTCATTTGTAGCTTCTTCGTGGGTAAAATTGATTAATTATGTTTGACGGTAGCCCAACAATATATACTTTAAAAAATGCTAATAAATATTGCATGGTCTAACTCTTTTAACATGGTATCTGAGATTTGTAAATTGATCAAGTTGTTATGATTTAGATTGTTTTTCCAGACTAATTTCTGGTTTCCATCACATCTGTCTTTTGCCACTTCTCTCAACCCAACTTTGTAAGTTGCTAAAGTGCATTTAGAATTGTATGGATTGTGCATAATATATTAAAAAAATTTAATTTATTGACTTAAAACTATTGTATTGGGCCTGTCAAATGTCAATCCAAAGAGAAGGATAAATACATAACATACTCATCTTTGAAACAATTTATAAGCACTATAAATCTCATCAACCCTAAAACTTTATTTTGTTGTTTGATTTGAAGCCTGAACATTAATTAATAGTATATGGATTGAAACTAACAAAACTTATTTTCCTAAATTAATTAGATGGATATTGGAATGACAAACTCTATATATAAATGTGAAGTTTTTTTGAAACATATGATTCACTTATTTATTGACTTTCTCATTTAATAATACTTGCGGGTCAACAATAAATTTAAAATTTGGAGAGGAGTGATTGCACACGTTAAGCAACAACATTTAGTCTCTCTTAGTCTTATCTCCTAATTAATTATTAACACATCATTCCACTTTTGATGTTGACTTGTCGCTTTCTCATTATTATTATTATTATTATTATTATTATTATTTTATAGGTCATACCTAGTCACCTCTTTTTGGAGAAATTGGTTTGTGGACATCGTCCAAACAGATGGGAGCTTGAAAATGGTGGTTTTTTTTTTTATAATTAACCTAAAAAATATATAAATATTATTTTTTAATCGTTTAAATTTATGTAATATAATAATTATTTTATATAATTTAATATTTTTTTATTATTAAAATATTACGGTATTAACGGTGTGTTGTTGGTTGAATATTAGATATATTAACTCTAATGAATGTTTATATAATATATTTGATCGATTAATAATATTTTTTCGTTATTCCAATATTAATCGTATTCTTGTTGACTAAAGAAATTTTGATTCTCGTAAAACGAATGTAAAGTCCTTGTCCATATCCTCGTATTTCCGTGCTCTAGGAAGTTTGATGTTAGTGGATTGATGTTTATTAAATTGATTAAATTTAATAAACATGATATATTCTTAATTATCAAAATAAAAAAAAAAATCTACCTGACCAGTTAAATATAAATTTTAATTTTTTTTTCAATCAAATAAATATTAATAAAAAAAAAAATTCTACAAATCAAACAGTACAAACCGTAAAATATTTTTTCATCAAAAATTTTATCCCACAAAAAATTATTTTTCACAACATTATATGTGATCAAACATCCTACAAATTCTAAATCATTTTATATGAATCAATTTTTAAAATAATATAGTATCAGAGTCTGCTCGGTCCTCTCTATTCTAAGAAATTATCAGATCGATTTTTTTTTATTTATTATAAAATAATTTATCTAATATTTATTATATAGAAAATGCTACTCGTACATCCCCATTTGGAGTGTACATCACACACCCCACCCATCCAATGGGTGGGGTGTGGTGAGAGATCACTTCACAATTTATGAAATGACCTCCCATCCTTAAATGGGTCGGTGTAAGATGTACACCTTTTTGAGGGTGTACATATAGCATTGCTCTTATTATATACGCAAGCCAAAGCATTCGTGATCAGAGATGTGACCTCCATCATGCTAGGATATCTTTGTCAAAAATAGGTTGTTTGAAGAGGTCGCAGTAGGTTGGCCAAAATGTTGTGTTATTAGGGCAAAAGTACATGACTAGAGATAATAGATTGGTCCATCCTAAGCATTTTTTTATTTATTTAAAAACTAATTAAAGTTCTATTAATATAGTTTTCGCGCTTTTATATATATATATATATATATATATTTATTAGAGCTTATATATTTTTAAAAAATATAAATTTATTTATGTTTGTAAATTTTTTATTATTGAATTTGTATTGAAATTTGTATTTTTTATTTTTTTTCTCTCTTTTTAGTTGATTTTACAAAAATACAGATCGCAATACAAATCCAATGGCAAAAAACTCACAAGTATAGATGTGATTGTGCTTTAAAAATATTTAAACTCTACTTTATATATATATATATATATATATATATATATATATATATATATATTATTGTAAAGTCAACTAATTAAAAATAGTGAGAAAAAATAAAAAACACAAATTTTAATACAAATTCAGTGATAAAAAATTCACGAACATGAATGAGTTTATACTTTTAAAAGCATATAAGCTCTACTCTCTCTCTCTCTCTCTCTCTCTCTCTCTCTCTCTCTCTCTCTCTCTCTCTCTCTATATATATATATATATATATATATATATATATATATATATATATATATATATATATATATATATATATATATATATTCTCATTAATGACATACTATTTGATATTTTCTTTGTTAGAGTATAAGGTTTGTGAGGTAATATTATTATAGGAAATTAATTAGAAAAAAAATATTCATAACTTATTCAAATTTTGGATCATTAAAAATTGACTATTTAATTTTTTAAAATTTTAATTTTATTATATAATTTTGTTTGGTTAGATTCAGTCAACGATATTTTAATTTTAAATTTTGAATGCGTCGTTTATTTTCATAAATTTAATATATTTTATATAATTTTTGTAATTATAAATTTATCAAAATAAATAATTAACTTAAATTTTAAAGCCAATGCGTTATTGGTTGAGTCAAATCAAATAAATTGAAAAAATTAAATAGTATAATTAAATTTTTTAAAAATAAGATAATCGATTCAAAATAATTTACAGTTCAGATAAATTATTTGTATTGATTACTGATTAATCAAGCTCATATCAAATTAGAATAGTTAGGCGGTTTCAAAACTTTTAAAATAATAGTGGTCCAACGTGCGACAAAGAGGCACTATTAAGATCAATCTCATCTTTAAACGCAAAGTTAGATCAGTACGCAAAGTTAGACAAGTACATTCCAATTATAATTTTTCTCAATTGAATTGTAGAGAATTCGCATATATACCAATGGTTCATACAATTTTAAGTTGGATACTACGTTGTTTGCCGTGAAGCTGAACTTATGAAAATAACACTGATTATTCTCTTTTAATTAAAATAAAAATATTGTTCTGCATCTAATATGAATAATATTTTTTATAATAAATTATGTTAATAATAACAATATTTGAATAAAATATATAATATCAAATTATTTAAATATATGATATTATATTCTATCGTGTTGTATCGTGTCCGTGGACGCGCTCTTCACCACTAACTCTTTCTCTTAACAAAGACATTTATTTTATTTATTTTTTTAAATTTTTTCGTTAACGATAACATACCAATCTTTTCACTCCACTTTTTGGCGCCAACATCGCCGTACGGACCCCACGCCCCAACCGTCCAATCACAACGCAGAAATACGTCACCCTCCACTCACGTGCTCGGCACGTGCCACCGCGGCCTCCCCGCTACGCGGATCCCACAATCGCACGCCACTCAAAAACGTCCCCCGAAATGGACTCCCGGGTGCGTTGTGATGGGACCGTAAATTAAATGCTTGATGTTTACCACTCGACTTCGAACTCGCACCGCCGCCCATTAATTACGCACAAATTAATCAGTTAATTAACTCATTCATAATTTTTTAAATTTAATTTTTTTAAAAAAAATTTGATTTTGTTTTTTAAATTAATGGAATCATTTTATTCAACCAAAAATATATTAGATATTATTAAAACAAAATGATTGGGATATTGTTTTTTTTTTTTTTTTTTTTTTGGAGAAATCCCATTTTGTGTTAATTTCTGGGGAATGTGCGAATCTTGGAGGAATGGAGGAATAGTGACCTTATTTCTACATCACTTTTATTTTCTTTTACGGTTAATTGCATATATGTTCCTCCAAATATGTCGAATAGCAAATATATCCCTGTAAATTTCAACTTTTCATATTTATTCCTGCAAAAATCCACCGTTATTCAAATATGTCCCTCTGTTAGAAAAAATGAGTTAACCATAGATTAAATGCTTAACCTTAGTTAGATTAGAAAGTGAATATACCATTTTACCCTTGGTTACTTGCTCACGAAGCAGAGGAGCTTCGACGGATTCGGCGGCGACCCGAAGACGGACGAGGTGGCCTCGGCAGCGACGCGAAGGGCGGCTTCGGCGGCGAGGCGGCGCGAAAGGCGGCGGCTCGATGGAGACGCGCGGGGCGGCAGCACGGCTTCGGCGGCGACGCGAGCGGCAACTTCGGCGGCGAGGCAGGGCGATGGTGACGGCGGCGACTGGGCGACGCGGGGCGCGGCGCGGCGACGGCTGGTGGCTTGCAAGGAGAAGGCGGCGACGCGAGCGTGGCCCCTCCTTCAAATTAATTTTTTTGAACAGAGCAACTCTCTCTCTCTCTCTTGTGCATGGCCCCTCCTTCAAATTAATGTGTTTTATTGACACCAATTTAAAATTTGATTTTTTTTTTAATTGAGAGATTTTAATTTTGCGACAAATTTTATTAGGAGAGGGGCATTTTTGTAATAATTAGAGGGATTTTAACGTTGGGATTTTTGGAGAGGGGTATTTTTGAAACAAGTAGATTGGTATTATTTTTGGAGGGATATATTTGTAAGGGGCAAAAAAGTAATTTTACATGGAATCTGTTAAAAAATTAACAGATTCCAAACGGGGATTAACCTCAGGGACATATTTGAAGAACTTTGGATTTTTACAGAGATAAATATGAAAAGTTGAAATTTGCAGGAATATATTTGCTATTCGACATATTTGGAGGGACATGTATGTAATTGCCCCTTTCTTTTATTTGCCACGTCGTCATATGTTAGATTTTCTATGAATCTGTGGCCTCAATTTTTTTTTGCATATATATATATATATATATATATATATATATATATATATGGAAAATGCTAGATATACACCCCCAAATGGGGTGTACATCTTACACCCACCCCATTCTAGGGATGGGTGAATTTCACTCGTCACATCGAGTGACGAGTGGATGAATACCCACCCTAGGATGGGTGGGTGTAGGATGTACACCCCATTTGGGGGTGTACACCTAGCACTACTATATATATATATATATATATATATATATATATATATATGGAACATGCTATGTGTACACCCCTTTCGGGGTGTACATCATACACCCCACCCATCTAAGGGTGGGGGTGTGATGATGGGTCACTTGATGTGACCCGTAAAAAGTATCGCCACCATTAAAATGGTGGAGGTGTATGATATACACCCCTTCGGGGTGTACAGGTAGCATTGCTCTATATATATATATATATATATATATATATATATATATATATATATATATATATATATAATTTTATTTCGTACAATTTATATGTTGAGTGCAATTTTTCCGTAATTAATTAATTTTGTCGCTTATAATTATATTTTATATATATAATTTTTTGTAGATAAAATTATAATAGATTCATATTTTTTGCTATAAAATCACATAGAGCCGAAAACAAAAAGACTTTTTAATTTAAAAAATTATTTATAATGCTAATAATTTTTATTATATTTATATAAATAAAAAATATATATAAATAAAAAATAATATATTTTTAATTATACTGTGTTTTTAATTACAGTTAACTAATTGAACGATTCTGAGAAGAAAAGGTCACGATCTATTTATGCCTTGGTCTTAGCAAGTAGCATGTAAGTTAACTTAGAATTGGGACCATTTTAAGGACCGCAGTACTCGCGGCGGTTTGCCCTAATCATTGTTTGCCGTTTCTAGATATTTTCTTTTTTTTTTTATTTTATTATTAAGAGAAACGTAGCATGTTATTCGCTTCGTTTATTTTAAAATAAATTTAGCTAAAAATATGAAGTAATTAGGCTTCGAACTCAGAACCTCGAATATCAACCATCAAATTCTTTATCACTTGCGTTAGGGAGAGTTGATACCGTTTCTAAATATTAGTATCTTTTTTATGAAATGGTGTGTCACATAATTTTTTTTTTATATTATAGTTATTTTATATATAATTAATAATAATTATATTTTCATATTTTTAAAAAATATGAAAATTTTTATATTTTTAAGTTTTATTTATTTATTTATTTATTTTATGATGGAGTATCCGATGCAATGATTGATTTAGTTAGACATAATTAATTACTGTATTTATACTATTGATGAACAAAATTTTATAATTTTATAATTTTATTTATCTCGTGAAGAATAAATAATATTAAAGTAAGTAACTAAAAATAAAAATTTTATAAAATATAATAAAATTTAAATTTAAAATTAAAAATATTGATCTTATTCTTAAAATTAAATATAATTTTTTATTTAAATTTTATTTAATTTAAATTATTTTATATAATTTATAAATATATCACATCATATATTATTTAATCAAATATATCAAACCATGTGCATCATAGGTCGCAGTTAATTTTTAAAAACTAATATCTTATAATTAAAATTTAATTTAATAAATATAATTTATTTTAAGGGATAATTGCCTGTGTACCCCTGAAATATGAAAAAATATCTGATTTACCCCTCTTATTTTTTTCTTTCCAATATACCCTTCATACGTTCCACCGTTATTAAAAATACCCCTACCGTTTCCCTTTGTTAAGTTAACTAGGGTTAAACTAGAGTTAAATAATAATCGGAGTTAAAAACTATCAGATATACCTATTTTGTCCTGGTTTAGGGTTTAGGGTTTAGGGTTTAGGATTTTTTAGGGTTTTAGGGTTTAGGGTTTAGGGTTTTAGGGTTTAGGGTTTTTTAGGGTTCTAGGGTTTAGGGTTTAGGGTTTTAGGGTTTAGGGTTTAGGGTTTTTTAGGGTTTAGGATTTTTTAGGGTTTTAGGGTTTAGGGTTTAGGATTTTAGGGTTTAGGGTTTAGGATTTTTTAGGGTTCTAGGGTTTAGGGTTTAGGGTTTTAGGGTTTAGGGTTTAGGGTTTTTTAGGGTTTTAGGGTTTAGGATTTAGGGTTTTAGGGTTTAGGGTTTAGGGTTTAGGGTTTTATGGTTTAGGATATATTTGAAAGGGCAAAATAATAATTACACACAGATAACGGCAGTTTCAAACAGTACACTAACAGAGTTTAACTTGAGGGGTATTTTGGAAAGAAGTTGGAACGTAAGAAGGGTAGTTTTAATGTTAGCCTTCTAAGAGGGGTAAATCTGAAAACAGAAAAATATTTAGGGGTATATAGGAAATTGCCCCTTATTTTAAAGAGTCAAAATATAAAATGTTACAAGATTTGTGAACTTGTTACTCATGCATGAAGTAGTCTTAATAATCAACCAAAAAAAAATTATTTTAAAAAATAATTATTAACCACGAGCGCACAAATTAAACGATAACCAATTGACGATCACGATAAAAAAATATAAATTTAAAAAATTACGATAGAAAAATAACACATAGATTTACGTAAAAAAAAATTTGCAGGATAAAAATCACGAGCGAAAGAGAAGAGTTTCACTATGTCGAAAAAAAAGAAATACAGAATGTTTTGATGATCGTACAATCGCTCGATCTCTCTAGAACAGAAGGGAAGAGAAAACTAATCTTAACGAGTTTATCTTATTAGATCCAATCCGTACCGCGAAGGTTGGAGGGTGGATGGCGGAGCCCTCCGCTTCCACTACATATATTTATTTTTTCTTTATCAAAATTTTATCAAATTTTGTCGTCGCACCGCGAATCCGTCGGCGAACCGAAATTCCAACATCAAAGCGATTTCTGATTTTCCACTTCCACTTCAACTGCATATATTTTTTGTTACATATATTAATAAAATTTGGTAATTCTAAAAGAAAAACAAAATTATTTTAATTGGAAGAAGAATATGATAAAATTTTTATCATAAAAAATATTAAGTTTACATTCCAAATGGGATATATATATCTTATACCCCATCTATTCTAGGGTGAGGTAAATTTTATTTGTCACTTCGAAATAATAAATAGGTGAATGCTCATCCTAAAATAGACTAGGTATAAAATGTACATCTTATTTGGAATGTATTTCTTATTTAATTTTCTGATTTAATTGGAAGATAATTCCAATATTTTTTTTCCCTCTATTTCTAATTTTTAATAAATCAAATTTTATATTTTTAATGAAATATTATTATTGCCACTTCCACTTCTACTTCCAAAATTTCTTTATTAATCATGTCATGGTATCACATTATTATTCACATTGGAAGGTAAAAGGCAAAGTAAATTTCAATCCTTGCCCCCTATGTAGCAAACATAAGAGTGTATAAACATCATGGCATGTTTATTTTTTCTCCTTCTCTTTTTTTGCATTTACTTTTTACAATATTATTCATATATTTTATAGATAGATATAAATTTTACACACTTATCAATCATTTTATAGTCTAAATTAATTTAATTATCATATTAATTTTTTTTAAAATAAATTTTTATACAAATTATATGAATTCTTAGATATATACAAGAGCGTAAGATATATACTTTAGTATATATATATATATATATATATATATATGCAACCAAAATATCTAACTAAATGTCAGATTAAAAACTCACTTTTGGTGTCAATTAATTATATTGGATCGTGGATAAACATCATGACATGCATGTTCATGTTTTCTTTTTTTTATATATATATTTTCACATTTATTTTTCCATAATATTCCTACATTTTTTTGGTAGATATAAATCTTACACTTAATTATTAGTCATTGAGTCTAAATTAATTTAATTATCTTATTAATTTTTTTAAAATAAAATTTTATATAATTATATAAATCCTTAGATATATGCAAGAGTGTAAAATATAGACTTCAATAATATATATATATATATATGGGCTTTGCTATCAATACACCCCGAATGAGGTGTATATTATACATCCCACCCCATTCAAGGGGTGAGGATTTATTCACCGGTCACTTCAAGTGACCGGTAAAATTTACCCCACCCTTGAATAGGATGGGATGTATGATATACACTATATTTGTGGTGTATACATATTATTTTTCCATATTATATATATATATATATATATAGCTAAAATCGCCTAATTAAATATCATGTAAAAACTCTCTTTTGGGTGTCAATCATGTTGGATGGTAGGTAGATTTCGTGGTACTTGTTTACTTTTTCAAAATGCTATTCATATATTTTAAAAATAGATATAAATTTTACACTTATCAGTTGTTTTATGATCTAAATTAATTCAATTGTCTTATTAACTTTTTTAAAATAAAAATTTAATATACACTGTATGAATTCTCATATGCAAGTGCGTAAGATAAACACTTTCGTAAAAGATATGCAGCCAAAAATGCCTAATTAAATGTCAGGTAATTAAAACCTCTCTTTTGGGTGTCAATCATGTTGGATCCTTTAAGTGGATTGTCAACACATGATTTTGTCTAATGTTTTCCCAATTTTTTCTACTCATTTATTTCAAATTTAATTTCTTTATCTAGTACCTGTTTTGTTTTTCTTTTTTTGTTTTGTTTTTTTTTTTTTAACACTAGAAAGTGTGCTAGCATTTTGAGAAATAAACAATAAAAAATGAGATTTTCTTTTATTAACTGCTTTATCGGAGACTATAGTTAAAAACAGAAAAAAAAATAATGTTGTTCGTGCACCGAAAATTTAAATTTTATGTGATTATATATATATATATATATATATATATATATATATATATATATATATATATATATATATATATATATATATATATATATATATATAAAAAGTCTTGCATGCGAAGTTATCTAATTATTCTTATGTAGGTCAAGTGCTTCTGGCATTTGGTTTGAAATAAATGAAAAAATAAAATTTTAATTTCATCATCTTTATTATTTGTTTTGATGTAAGTCAAAAAAAAAAAAAAAAAAAATTCAAATTACATTAGATCTTTACTTTACTTATTCTTGTCGTTTTCCTCTGGAACGCGGAACTTAGGTTTTACCACACTCAACATTCTCAAAAAAAATTATTAAATATTAAAACTTAAATCCTACATCCTTTCCAATGGAATAGAATTATCTTTTTTTAAAATGAGTTAGCTTTATCTTTATATAATAATAGAGAATTTAACTGTTTAATATGTTAAATTTTGTAAGAATAAATTTATTATTATATTTAAAAAAATAATCGAATTTATTTATTTACATCAAAATAAAAAATAAAATTTTAAAAATTAATTACGCTGGTATTAAATTACACAAAAAAAATAAAAAAACATAATTGTATTTAACTTATATGAGTTATATCAAAACATATACAACAAAAAAATCACTACACTTTAGAGAAACTCAAATAGAGAATGTCAGTCCAAAGTCCAAACGCCCGCTCAACCGTTGCAGCGGTTGATTAATTGCTAATGAGTAAAATATTTTGTGCATTAGTTCCGTAGAAAAACTATAGATGTAATAATCTTTTTTCAAAAATTAATACTATCAATATATTTTATTTTGGGTATATAATATACACGCATGTATCTCACGCATTCAAAGTACAAATTATTTTACTAATCAAATTAAAGTTACTAATAAAATTTATTCCACAAAATATTTTTTATATATTTGAAATCGGATGAATTCTTTACACTCTATGCATTCTGCCGTATAATAAATTTTACTAATCATTTCAAAATAATTAATAAAAAAATATTCACTTTAAAATAAATAAAATATATATTATATATCCCAATATATTCCAAATCAAATATACGAATTATGTACGGATATTATTTTTATTTTCAAAACTTTGTTCTTAAAAGGTTCAGCATCAAATCAAAAATTTATGATTCGATATTTTCTCTCGACTCACCATAGTAGTTTGATACGTCCATCACTCAGGATTTACGTTCGGGTAGATGAGTAATAATGCCACCTTAATTACACATTAATTTAAGTGAACTGTAACTTCAAATTAATATCCTATGACACAACATTCCTTTATTAATTATTAGATCACCCCGGAATAAAAGCAATTACACATTCACCCTACCATACATCCCATCCATTCACAAATAATTTTATTAAGCACATCAAATAATTAATAAGTAATATTTTATTTCCATCTATTCAGAAATAATTTTATTAATTACATCAAATAATTAATAAGTAATATTTTATTCTTTTAGAATATATAATTAGCATTTTTTTTTTTTCACTACATTATTCTTGACTCATGGTAGAGAAGAAAAATGGCGCATGTACGGTACTCAAGCTTCGGATCAATATCCCCAGAAGGAAGGAGTATGCCTGCGTGTTCCGACGAGAACACCAAAAAAATCAAATTCAGCTATGCCAAAGAACGGTTGAGCAATCGATATGACATATTTGCTTACATTCCAGGCAAAAGTCATAATTTGTAGGAGCATTCCATAGGTTTAGTCAAAAGAGTTAGAGTGAAAGATTCTCCGGGTGTGAAATCCCATCGTATTCGAGGAGTCAAGAATTTGCTGAAAATTCTGAATCACAGAAGGGGAAGATCTAAATATGGTGCACAAAGACACAAATCGAAAGGAATGGAAGATGCCGACACAAATCGAAAGAATGGAAGATGCCTTTGAAACGTCATTTTTGAGAGCGATATGAAGGCTGCCTGGACCGAACAAAGTGGTCCAATTTATTTGGACAACTGTCTTGAATAGTGTTCATCCCATTCATTCAGAAATATTTTTATTAATCATATCAAATGACTAATAAGTAATACTTTATTATTGGATGAATAAAATATAAAATTACACTTATTAAGAATGTACAATTAGCTTTTTCTATTACATTATCAAGGATTATTCCCCGGTCTTGGTGCACCAGGTCACCTGTAGACCGGCAAATCATCTACCATTCCCCTTTATCTTTATTACAATGCTCCACACATTTAGATCGGGTACAAAGGAGGAAACAAAGTTATTCTTTTTGAAGAATAAGCTGGGTATAAGCCTAGAAATATCGTTGTGATGATCCAGATCTCCACGGTGGTTTTGCGGTGTGATCAGTGGTTTCTAGAGGCTTATGATGTGTGATGGAGATGGTTGTGTGCAAATCGGACCTCAGGATTGAACCCAGCGCGAAATTTAGATTAAGATTACCTATCCGGATGCCTTCGATAGATTTTAGAAATGGATTTTGAAAAAACAGACATCGGATTTGGACTCACAGCGCGAAAACGATGAAAAAACGGCTATTTATTTCTATTTTTCGGAGTCCGGATGTCCGAAAACGGATTTTGAGGCAAAAGGTACTGTTCCAGCCGGTCGGGCAGCGCCAGCGCCGGCGCCGGCGGGCAGGCGGCGGAGCGCGGCGGCGCGGCGGTGGGCAGGCGCGGGCACGAGCGCGGGCAGGCCGGTCCACGGCCCAGGCGCGTGCACCGGGACCTGGGAGTTTGTGCACGTGCCACGTGGCAACACGGGATTGGCCGGGGCTGCGGCGTGACGGGTTGGGCGGCGCCACGTGGCGCCTCCTGATGGGCCGACTGCTTCCAGAAGACCCGGCGTGTGGACCGCCGCGTGGACCGCACGTAGACCACGTTGGACATGTGGCGTGCTCCTATTAGCGGGCGCTAGCCGCCGGGCGTGCACCGGGCGCACAGAACAGCAGGAGAGGGACACATGCCGCAATCCCAAGATTTCGGCCGCTCGACTTGGACGGCGGATCTGGCGTCACGTGGTTTCGGGCGCGGGTTGCGGATTCGGGCGCCCGAATCTCCAGCCTTGACCCGAAAGCCAAGTCTTCATGGATTTCAGCTATAAATAGGTATTTGTTGGCTTCATTTTTGGGCTTTTTGAGATCCGATTTGGGAGCTGTTTTTGGCAGTAAATTTTTTCTTCGAGTCTTCTACACTTTTTAGAGTTTTGGAGAATTTTTGGAGATCGTTTGATATTTTTTCGTACCCGATCTCGAGAGTTGCGATCTTTCTTTGATACCGATCTTTTCCGTCGTCTCTTCGTCTGCGGGCTCCCCTAAACTGAGATCTTGAAGTTTTTCGCCGATTTTTGTGGCAGTGTTTCCACGACAGGTAGTGTGATGACCTGGTTCTCCACGAAGGTTTTTCGGAGTGAATTGTAGCTTCTGGAGGCCCATGATGTGTGTTGGAGATGGTTGTGCGCAAATCGGACCTCAGAATTGAACCCAGCGCGAAATTTGGAATAAGAATACCTATCCGGATGCCTTCGACAAATTTTAGAAGTGGAATTTGGCAAAACATACATCGGATTTGGACTCGGCGTGCGAAAACGATGAAAATGGACTACTTGTATTTTTCGGAGCCCAGATGCCAAAACACGGATTTCGAGGCAAGATTTTACTGTTCCGGCAGGCCAGGGCAGCGCCGGCGGCGACGGGCAGCGGCGGAGCGTGGCTGCGCGGGTGCGGGCAGGTGCGTGCACGGCGGCGGGGTGGGCGGTCCACAGGTTTTGACGTGCACCAGGACCAGCCAACTGTGGGCATGCGACGTGTCGCGCGCCGATTGGGCGGTCAACGCACGCGCGACAACTCGCCGGACGCAGCACACCGTGAACTCCGCCGGGCCATGTGTCGCCGGCTCATTGGCGGGCGCAGTGACCCGGCTGGGCCGCCGTGAACCGCGGCCCACGGTTCCCGTCGTGGACCGCATCGCCACACGGCGCGCCACGATTCGCGGGGGCGCATGTACCGGGCACGCGGGGCGCAGATGGGCGACGTGGCAGGCCGTGGTGGATCCGGGCGCGCACAGTAACGGGCCGGCCCAATTTCGGGCGCCCGAATCTGGTTTTTTTCCTCCTTTGGTGGGCTGGGCTATAAATAGCCCATTTGGGCTCCTTTTTGAGGGCTTTCCCGAGCTCCTCTGCCCTTCTGCCCTTAATCAAAGTTGTACCTCTTCTTGTGCTGCATCTTGTCAAGGAGGCTCAGATTTTTTGGAGGCCGCGACATCGACGGCTTCAGCAATTCGGCGCAGTGCGACGTTTCTTCTTCGGTGGCCCATTTTCATCGCGTTTCGGTCCACGAGGCCCACAGAGCTACCCTGAAGGAATTTTTGGACGATTTTTGCGGCCTCTGTTTCTTGAGAGGCAGATCTCCGTTTTTTGTGTCTTCCGCTCCTCTCAGTTTTAGGTTTTTATTGGGGTTTCTGGAACATCTTTGAACCCCATTCCTGTTGGTGGTTTTCCTGGACAGCGGAGGCTTGTCGGATTTTTATCTCTGCGCTCGGGTATCGGATTTCAACATGTGAGGACTCGGCCGATATCTACTCTTCGCGAGGATCACCGCTGTATTTTTATTGGAATTTTTCGAGATTATCTCGCAGGTGGTATTTAAGCATTTTCTGGACTGTTTTTACAGCAGCATGTGTTTGTGGGAAATATTACTTATCACGATATTTGGACTATATCTTTGTACCTAGGAGGAGTTTTCTGGTGTTCTTGGACTTGTTGGAATCGTGGGAATCCGAGAATTGGCCCTTTCAGTTTCAGCCTATTTTTGGATCTTGGTTGACGCGCGCTTCAGGTGGGTTGCTTCGTCTCCAAAATCGGTGGACTATTCATTAATTCTATCGTGTAGTAAATCATACATGATTGTTAGATGTGTTAGGAAGCATGTTAGATATAGAGAGGATGTTCTTGCGTTGTTATCATGATCATGTTGATGTATGCTTCCTATATGTGTTAACTTAAGTACTACTATTGGAACTTGACCTAGCACCCTGTCATATGTTGCATGTGTAACCAGACTAGCAGAAAACCCTCACTTGAGCTAGGTTCATTTATACTCTAGACATCCACACTCCGTATTCTATTGCTGGACATAGTGATTTTCCTCGCCCGGGTAGTGGGCCGAGTGGTCAGGATTTATTTTTGTGTGGGATGCATGTTACACACGTGCTTGGGAGCAGAGTGGAGTCTGGTAGATGTAGATGGTATTATATCTGTGGCGGGAGCCGTTTGGGTAAACGGCGGTCCCGGGATGTATGTTTCTCTGTTTTATGTGTCGCCACTGTGTTCGCAGCAGTGGTGTGTTAGTGATAGCAGGAGCTTGAACCCAGAACCTTTTTGGACACACATGATTTTAGTCCACCCATATTTTTCTTCCTAACATCGAAGGGTCGCCGAAATCTGTTCTTGTCTGATTGGACGAAGGCATTAGCCCTTCGGGATTTGGGAATAAACTTGTTTTCTAACTGTTTTTCCTAAAAGAACTAAAAATCATTAAAAATGGGTTTTCCTCAAACTAAAATGGTTTTCAGTAATAAATGTCGCCTTTTTCCTGTAAACTTCCTCACTCGAGAGGATTCGAGTGGTCTGGGTTCTAAGGTCTGCCTTTTCTTTGGGTCGAGAACAACGAGAGGTTATGCCTAGAGCCTATTCTTGTTTGATTTGGGTTGTAGGTTCTAGTCTCTCGGGGTTCCCGGACCCTTCATTATTGTCAGCTGTGAAGTATATCCTGTTAGTGAGTTTGCATGTTGGGTTGATGTCCTGTTGTGGGAGCCGTCGGGTTGACGGTGGTCCCGCCTGTCGAGTATTTCCAGCCAGAGAGTTAGAGATGTGATTTGGATACTGTCGATCTTGTTGATCGTGGATTTGGACTATAGCCTGCATGAGCCATATTGAGCTCAACAGAGATGCGTGGATGCTTTCCTCAGTGGGGTCGCGCCCCTCGAGTGCCGCTCTGGAGCTGGGCCTATTACTTTGCTATCGCGACTTGTCGACGCAGTCCCTCTGGCTGGGCCAGTTTTGGCAGTCACGGACGCCCTACGTAAGTCCAGTCCTCCGTGGATGTAATGGCAGTAGGTGGGCGCAGGTTTGACTGGACCCTATGTGGCAGTCACTGTGATTGGGTTGATTGAGTACTTGGGTTAGAGTCGCTGCATCATTTTCATCTGTATCACCCTTTGAGCATTGTAGATAGAGGCATGATAGCTGTAGACACTTTCCAGCTTATCTTTTCATTATTACAGTTTTCCTGTTATCTTATGCCTCTAGTAGACTTAGTGGGCAGACCGTCGGGCTTGGTAGCGGCACCCACTGAGAACTACTGTGGGATGTAGTTCTCACACCCACTGTGGTGTCTTTCCCCAGGACCCTTTCTCCAGTTCTTGCTGCTCCAGTTGCTGATCCTTTTGTTGTTGATCGAGGAGAGGGAGTTGCGAGCTAGTTCCCTACCCGTCCTTGGAGTATAGCGGTACTCCTTTTTGGAGCTTAGTAGTACAGTCTGCTGGATTTTAGTAGTTAGTTACTTTTGAGAGTTTTATTTTGAGAGACTTTTGTAGTGAGGTTCAGACTTGTACTATTTGACAGCTGTATTATTTCTTATTTCAGTAGTTTACTTTTCAGCTCTGATATCTGTATAGCTATAGTATCCTTCTTTTTGTAAGTTAGACGCTTCGTCTATACGGGGCTTCCCGTATGGGCGGCGGATCTGTTGGCGGGCCCGGGTCGCAGTTTCGGCCCCGGGGCGTGACAGGTAGGCCTTCGACTTTTGTATCAACCACTCTTCTCCGTTTCGAGTTTTTATGGGAGTTCTTACAGTATCTTTAGACCCCCTTTTTTTGCGACACTTTCAGCGAAGGAGTAATATTACATTTTCTCGCGCTACGGTTGTCGGAACTTGGAGTTTAAGGACTCGTTTCGCATCTACACTTCTCAAGAATCACAACAGTATTTTTCTTGGAATTTTTAGAGGGCATATCGCAGAAAGTAATTTCCTGTTTTGTGGACTGATGCGCAACGATCTTACTGTTTTGGGTGATTTGAGCTTACCACGATGTTTGGCTTATATCTCAGTGACCGGGAGGAGTTTTCTGACGATTTTTGGTGCGTTGGAACCATGTGAACCTGAGGAACACTCATGTTCAGTTTCAGCTTATTCAGACTTCGGATTAGCAAGTTCTAGTTAGGTTGGATTTCTTCCAAAATTAGCGGACATCATACTAATTCTATGTTATAGTATGCATGCATGATTAATAAGCACTCTTTTTGTGGACCAAGATACAAGCTAGATTAAATTAGTAAATCGACTATTTCTTGTGATAATGAAATATTGGAACCTTGACTAGTACCCCATCATATGTCTACATGTATTTAACCAGACTAATAGAAAATCCTCACATGGGCTAGTTTCCTTCATGTTCTAGATTTTCCCGCACTTTATATTATTTATTCCCCGGACTTGGAGTTTCTCCTCGCCCGGTTAGCGGGCCGAGTGGTCGGATTATTGTGGGATGCATTGACACTCGTGTTTGGGGATCGAGTGGAGTCTGATAGCTGTTGCTAGTCTTATTTCGGTGTCGGAGCCGTTTGACTAAACGGTGATCTCGGGTTGTCAAGTTTTCTCTGATCATTTTGTCGTCACTGTGTTCGTGGCAGTAGTGTACTGGTGATAGCAGGACCCTGAACCCAGGCTGTTTTGGACACACACATGATTTCAGTAAATCTATGTTTTCCTTCCGAACTTCGAAAGGTTGCCGGAGCCTGTTCCTGTTTGATTGGGTGAAGGCATTAACCCTTCGGGGTTTGAAAAATAAAGCTTGTTTTAATTGATTTTTTTAAAGAACTAAAATTTATTAAATTGAGCTTCTTAAATAAAAATAATTTTCGATAATAGCTGTTATCTTTTCTTGCAAACTTCCTCACCCAAGGGGGTTTGAATGATCTGGGTTCAAGGGGTTGTTTCCATATTTGGGACGAAAGCTACGGGGGCTGTGCCTAGAACCTATTCTTGTTTGATAGGGTTGTAGATGCTAGTCTCCCGGAACTTTCGGACCCTGGTTGGTTTCCTCCGGATGTTTTACCGAGGGAGTTGATTTTCCGAACTGTAAAGAGTTGAGAACTTCGAAAGGCGGAGCCTGGAGTCTGTTCTTGTTTGATTGGGGTTCTAGGCACCGGCCTATCAGGATTCCCGAACCCTTATGGTGTCGGTCCGTTCTGGGTCATCTGTGAGTTGGGTGTTCTGTTCTAAGAGTCGTTTGGGGACGGTGGTCCCGAGCCGTCGAGTGATTCAGACTGATGTGGTTAGTGTTGAGTTTTTTGTTTCGATCTGATAGATCGTGGATTTGGACTATAGCCTGCATGAGCCGTTGAGCTCGACAGAGATATGCAAATACTTTCCTCGGTGGGGTCGCGCCCCTCGAGTGCCGCTCCGGAAAAGGGCCTATTACTTTGTTAGCGCGACTTGTCGACGCAGTCCGTGTGGGACCGTCTACGTAATTTCCATTCCCGTGGGGATATGTGGTAGTAGGTTGGCGCAGATTTGACTGAACCCTATGTAGCAATCAGTCTGATTGGGTTGACCGAGTATTTTGAGTTAGAGTCGATGCATCATTTTCATCTGTATCACCATTTGAGCATTATAGATAGAGGCATGGTAGCAGTAGAGTTTATTTCCTGCTTACTTACCTTTCCATATAGCATTATTATCTTATGCCTCTAGTAGACTCTTAGTGGGCAGACCGTTGGTCTTGGAGACGGTACCCACTGAGAACTATGTGACGATGTAGTTCTCACACCCGCTGTTGGTGAAAGATTTTTCAAAGGCATCTACCCTTGTTCCTACTCCTGTTGCTGCACCTGCTGATCGAGGTAAGGGAGTCGCGAGCTAGTTCCCTACCCGTCCTTGGAGTATAGTGGTACCCCCTTTTTTGAGTTTTGTAGTACAATCTGCTGGATTATTGTAGATAGTTTACTTTTGAGAGTTTTATTTTGAGAGACTTATGTTTTGTGAGGTTCACATCTGTACTATTTGGAGTTTTACTTTTATATTTTAATAATTTATTTTACAGCTCTGATATTTGTATAGTTGTAGTATTATCTTTTACAGGTTAGACGTTTCGTTTATACGGGGTTTCCCGTATGGGCGGCAGATCTGTTAGCGAGCCCGAGTCGCAGTTTCGACTCCGGGGCGTGACAATCGCTTCATTTATTTTTCTAGAACAATTATTATATTAGCTATTTAATTATTTTAATATTTTAACTAATTAATTTATTAAATTACTAAATTATTTATGATTAATTAAATTAATTATTAATTAATAATACCCATAGTTAAATATTTTATTAATTATTATGTATGATTAACTAGTAAGAATTAATTAAATAAGTTAATTAATTAATATTTTTATATTAATTAATTAGATAAAATAACATTATTTTAAAATTATAATTATTTTTATTCTCACAATTTCAATATAACTATTTAAGTATTATTTTTCTTATTTCAAAAAATAATCTAATTTTCATTATCCAAACATTATTTATTTTAAAAATTATATATAAAAATAAACAATTCTTACTTATCTATGAAACAAACGATATATTACAATAGCAGTGCTATCTGTTACACCCCATTTAGGGTGTAGATCTTACACCATGCTCATCCTAGGGTAGGCATTCACTGACTCGTCATTTCGAAGTGACGAGTGAAATTTACCCCAATCTAGAATAGATAGAGTGTAAAATATACACCCCAAATAGGGTGTACAAAAAGTATTTACCATCTTTGAAATGGTATTAAAAAAAGAATTAATTGCATACATATTCTTGAAAACATATCGAATAGCAAATATATTCGTACAAAATTTAACTTTTCATATTTATTCTTTTAAAAATCCAACGTTATTCATATATATCCCTACCGTCTATCTCCGTTAGAAAAATCTAATTAACCATAGGTTAAATACTTAACCTTGGTTTGGAAAAAAAATAATTCTTTTTATATTATAAGTATGACTTTTAGAGGAATATATTTGTAAGGGCAAAATAGACATTTGACATATATTCTGTTAAAATATAAAAGGTTTATGGATATATATATATATATGAATAACTTAAAATTTTTAATAAAAAAAATATATAAAATTAAATTTTTTACAAATATATTTATTATTCAATATATTTTTAAAAATCCGTATACAATTAATCCTTAAAAAAAATATTAACATAAATATATGTAAGAGATTTTTTTTTGAATTGTGTGCATAAACTAATAAAATATCTCAGTTTTAAATAAGACCAGTACATAAATTATATATAAAATTTATATTCTGAGAAACTTGCAAAAGTACTCGCATAAAAAAAAATAAAATGAAAACAAAACATTCAGTTAAATATCTCTATCTCACAAATACAAATTTTAGAGTTACATATTTGAAATATATTGGGAATATAATACTAACTCCAGTTAAATTTTGAGAATTCGTAATTCATTTTAATATCGTCTGTTGTTGACTTGTTATTCTTTTCGATATCGATTATTATAATTTTATAATTAAAGAATCAAATTAAAATTTTATTATAAATTTATTTTTTAATAAAAATTAATACAATCACAAAATATTAAAAAAAAATCAAATAAAAAATATGAATCAAATTTTACCACTAATCAAAAAAAAAATTACACCTAATTATTCTAAAAAAAATATATGTCTATGCAACTTCGGACGTACGTCCTCAAGCTACATAAGTCACCAACAATACCCCAATATAGTACAAATAAAAATGACGTCCTAATTAGTATTGAAATTTTAATAAATTTATCTTTGAACAAATTTAAATATTTATTTTTATATAATGGGAATTCAACTACAAATCTAACTAAGCCATAACAAAATATTCGTATTACTCTTAATTAGCCCTAATTCTCATATCATAAGCTAAACTAAAGCTATCCAGAATATTTGACCATCCATATCTAATCTGAGCCCGAACCGAATTCGAACTAGATCAAAAAAAATATAAATAGTATACAAGTAAAAAAATTATCCATTAAAATTTCAGATATGAATTCGAATATTTTATATCCATATTCAATTTGGATCCGATCTGAATCCTACCTTTTAATGAGCAGGGTCCGAAATAATTTTCAAATCCGAACTCAGATCCGAACTCGGTGAAATACCCAATAGTAAGTAAAAAAGATTTGAGTTAAAAATAGAATACGTTTAACTATATATAATAGTAGGTGAATGTGTTAACTTAGTTGAAAATGTAAAGCAACTAAATTTCGAACTCGAATTTCGAATATTTACCACCAAACTTTTTGCCACTTGTGCTGTATGCATATATTTTGAACTCAAATATATTATAGTAGTATATAATAGATGGATATTATTTAATAAAATCTATAAAATAATATATGCATATGGATACCTATATCCAATTTAGATTCGATACGTAATCGATCCCTACTAAATCTTAAATTGATATAATACACGAATAGTCACTATCCATACCCACTCAAATTATATTCTATAGGCATATTAATAATACATGCATACGAATACCTATATACAATTTAGATTCGATACGTAATCGATTTCTACTAAATCTTAAATGGATATAATATACGAATAGTTACTGTCCATATCCACTCAAATAGATATTAAGTATTTAAATTTGTAGTCTATCCAAAATTAAATAAATAAATAAAAATATTTTTTTATTTATTTTATTAGAATATAAATATAATATATCAATTATTCGGAACAAATCCGGTGCGCAGACATCTCTGACATAAAACAAATATTTTTATGTGAAATAATCATTACATATTAAAAAACAAAAAAGAAAAACCTTCTTATCGAAATCACTGTGAATGTATTTACTCTCTCTCTCTCTCTCTCTTTCTCTTTCCTAATTATTTTCTGCAGAGAGAGAGAGAGAAAGAGAGAGCATCGTAAAAAAGTGGCATCAAAATCATTCTTCTTTACTGCTCCGAACTCCCACTTCGGCTCACTTTGGGAAACCCAACCAGCTGTTAACAATTGTTTCAGTTTCTTCCGAGTCAGTCGCAATTATTTCATAGGTAAATAATTCATGTAAAATGCTATTTGTACATCCGTAAGGAGTGTATATCTCACACCCCCACCAATCTAAGAGTGGGAGTGTGATGAGGGATCACTTGATGTGACCCGTAAAAAAATATCGCCACCATTAAAAGGGTGGAGATGTAGGATGTACACCCCTTCGGGGTGTACATGTAGCAATCCTCATAATTCATATATACTGCATGTAATTATAATCAGTAATATTTTTATCAAAATATTATTTTAATATATATATATATATATATATATATATAATTGAGTTGTTATAATTTTAAAAATATAAAGTCATTAATGATTATAAATTTTTAATTTTTAGATGCAAAAAATATGGATATATATATAAGTATACACTCTTTTAGGAGTGCATATCTTACACCGCACTTGGGGTGGGGTGAATTTCACTCGTCACTCGATGTGACGAGTGAAATAATACCCATCCCAAGATGGGGTGGGGTGTAGGATGTACACCCCTAAAGGAATGTACACCTAGCATCGCCCAAAAAATATATGGTTAAAATAATTAATAGAGCTATGGGTACACCCCTGTTAGGGATGTACATCATACACCCCTAATAGGGGTGGCTGAGTGAGATTAATTTAGAATCAGGGTCCTCCTATTCTCACACCTCTCACTTTCTACTTTCTTCCCCCCCCCCACGCACTCTCTCTCTCTCTCTAAAACGCAGCCGCGGGAAAATTTCCCTCCCTCTCGCTCACAGTAGCGCAAAGACCCGCACCTCCGTCGCCTTGCCGTCTTTAGTGCTCTCGACCAGCGCCCCCTACCGTAGAAGAGACTCCGTCGCCACTATAATCAAGACGCCTTCGCGAGGGCGACGCCCCCGATCAGGCCATGACTCCCTCCGTCGACGACGAGCTTTGGGCATACTTTAATCGCCTTGCCTCCCCGACGGGTAGGGTTTTCTCTCCTCGCCCCCTCCCCAATCCATATTGTTTTGAACATCATTCCTGCCAGCATGCTGGTTTTTCAAAAAATGCTCTTTCTCCCCCTCTCTCGCTCTCTTCACGAGCTATTCCTTAGTAAATTTATGAAGAATGCAGCAGTGTATCGGTACACATTCCCCTCGTATTCATTCTGTCTTTTTTTCCAATTCTCAGTAGTGTACTGGTGTTCCGCATGAGTGTACTGGTACACATTCTGTATCGGTACACTTGGAGTACCGGTACATACTGTATTGGAGTTGTGGGAGTACCAGTACACCATGCACCATTACATACTGTGCAGGTACAGTAACGCCCCGGGGGTTTTTCGGTTGAGCGAAAAACGTGAAATATTAAATTTTTCTTTGCAGTGTCCCCCAGTGCGCGCCAGACCTGCCACACGCGCAAATTCCTCGACCCCGAGGGCGGAGTCTCCTTTGCACGTGCACGGCGGTTTCAACTTAGACGGGCATACCAACCCGCATGTAAGCTCGTTCACACTTTAACCACAATCATCGTTCACAATAATAAGAGAGAGTATTGTAACTACTTAACACGGTCGTCGATGTTTAGAAAGGATAAATCCATGGGTTTTCAAATCGGTGCCTACACGACACTCGTTGTTTTAAAAGCTGTTTTCACAAACATTTTTCCTGGTTTGAAAATAGGCCGAAAACTACAGAGTATGAAATCATACAGGGTCACCACAGTAATTTGTACATCCACACAAGCACAGCCGAACCCACTCACACAGCACAAAAACTAAGGAGATATACATGAATAAAACTTAACAATGTCACTCGAAAGAGACGCTAAATACGAATCATTTTTCTAGACCGTCCTCACATCCGTCCCGTGCTCGCGCCCGACCAACCTGTCACAGAGTTGGGAGTCAGTGACACTACCAGGATGCAACATAAACCAGGGTAAACAATATATATGCGATAAATGAGAAACTGAAATTAATGCAAACCGAGCCACCCGCGTGTCCAGGTTTACCCCCTTCCAAGAGAGCCACGGTACCATGGAATAATCAAACATGCGTATTTGCCCCTGTAACAATCAAACGTGCACCTGCCTCTCGTGATTTGCTTATACCCCTCCACGACGCTCGTGCGGTACGTGAGCAGCCATGAGAGGTCCCCATCACCACTAGTCGTGGGGTACACAGGCCAACGTGCCATCTTTCCGGAAAAATACACCAGTGCGGTGGCCAAACCGCCGGTGTGCGTGCAAGCAAACCTTGGGCTCATAACGTGTAAATATGTGTATCATAAACCAGAGCGACCCACAGTCGCTAGAGATATTAGTAATAACATGCTTATGTAAAACAGGGGTTAGACATGATCATAATATAAGTGTTGCTTTATTCATGACAAAACATGATTTAAACCAGAGCGACAGCAGCGGCAGCGGCAGCGGCAACAGCGACAGCGGCAACCCGATCCCCCCGTCAACAACCACGAACAGATAGAGGAAAGAAGAGGGGGAAACGATCGTTCACCTTGGTCGCGAGGAGGAGGGCGGTGGATCTTCCCTTTAGTCTCCGGTCACGGTGATCTGCGAGGTTAGAGCTTTTTCCCCCCTTTTCGCGTTCTTTCTCTTTTCAAAACTATTCGAAAGTTTGAACCCCCTTTTCCCCGCTCTCGTTCTCAAAAAGGGAGGCGTTACCGAACGAATAAAAAAAAAGTGGTTGGCAACCCTCAAAACCCTAGGCTAAAAGATCAGACCCAAACCTCCCTCGAAAATCATGTAAATCACGATGCAAGGCTTTCGATGCCCCGAAAGTCGCCCAGAGCTTTAAGTCCCTATACCGGGAGATCCCGGAGTCGGATTTCAAATCCGATCGCGCCACTGTTCAACATTTCCCGAGCCCTATCACCGAAAAATACTCGCGAGTACCAATTCAGAACTTCAAAAGTCGCTAATAAAATAAACTCTTAAAGTAAGTGATTGTAAAAAGTCCAGGACACTACAGGTACACTAGGATAATGGTATTTCTCTTTATGAAAAATCCAATCTCAATTTTTTAATTAGCTATTGAAGTTGTATGTGTGTTGATTTTCCTGGTAATTGTATTGGAGCACTAGAAAAGAGATCATTTCTAGTGCTGGTTTTCCTGATACAAGTATTTTTCTTGTCATGTTAATAACAATAGAATGTTTCCAGCTTGGAGAATGTGTGTTTCTTAGAAGCACCAAATTCCTTATTTATAGGAAGTGTTCTCCTATGTTTATGGAATTTGTTTGCATGATCTGTTTCTTTTATTGTTGAATAGATCTTAAAATGCCAACTATTCCTATTGATCTATAGATACTTTATTTGTGAGAAGTGGTTAATGTAAGAGTGAAAAGAGATCATAAGTCTGGAAGGATGGCGCAACTCATGTATACACTTGATTGAATTCTATTTTAATTAGCTATTGAAAGATCCCTTCTCATTCTCAAACAAGAATTTAGTTTTTTCTTAAATCTTTGTGTGTGTTCCATCTAATTTAATGAGATGTTGAATCCAAAATATTAAGCATTATTCTCTTCTAATTTAAGCTTTTTAGAATAATTAATCTGTTGCTACACGTGATTTCTTAACAGAAAAAACCTAACGAGAGAGAGAGAGAGGGAGAGAGAGAGAGAGAGAGAGCGAGAGAGGAAAGGTGACGAGAGATAGAGAGAGTCCTGAATATGTATAAATTGGTTTAGGGAACAGCTATATATGTGTTTTGTACAGTCATATACGCAAAAGGAAATACTTGTAGGCTTTCCAAACCATTGAATAGTCCATATATAGCTCTTTAAATAGTCAATATATTTATGTTGTACTAATGTATGAGTTTATCAATACAAAGTGATATGCTTTGTAGTCAGTTGATTTATGCTAACTTATATAACAAGAATCAAAATTGAGGCATAAGTAAGCAGTTCTAGTCCTGCAATTTTATGCCATCGGATTGGAGAACTTATATACATGTACACATGATTGTCAATAAATACAGATGTGTACTTCATGCATATCACAAACACCATATTGCGAGTAGCTATAAATATTTGCTTACCAGCGATAAAAAGTTGTAGCGATCATTAGTAACAACATATCCAATTGGCAAAGGAGATGTCACATTGCCAACACATTACGGACCGCCGGTCCTTAAGCAAGATTCCCACGACTCTATTTTAACATTTATTTTCCAATCGCGATTTCCCACAAAGAGCGTTACACACTCGGGAATTATTTGCAGATCAATACATTTGATCAACAGACGATAAAATTTGATATTTTCGCGAAGACGGCTGCGGTCATCACCAGCAACAAAACGTTTCCATATTATTAAAATGCATTCCAACTTCTGATACTAAATTAGATATGTCTGTGACCTTATTGTTTCTTTCTTCATCCATCTCAAACTCAACAACCGATAATGATGAGTGTGTGTAAATATTTAAAATAATTCTGACCTGTAACACATCATATTTAGTCCTAATACAAACTTAAAATAGTGGTTAAAGAAGAAAATATTTATGGAATTTACGAAAAAATATATATAATGTATATATAGGATTAGTATTTTTACAGTTTATATGTAAAGGCATTATTCTACTATACCCTCAAAATGTATCTTTACAGCTAATACATATTCCACATTAATACTAACAAAATTACAAAGCGGCATTATATGATCTACATGTTCTCCTAAACCCTAAACCGTAAACCATTAACATAATATTACATATAATGTAATTGTCAAAACATCATGTTACATATTATATAGTACATTGTAATAAACCATAAATGAGCGCTCTCCTATATCGGTCAAAAGGAAACATATTAGCCCCTACTTTAGATTGTACCTGCTATTTCAAATCAACGCCATTCTATTTATAGACCAAAGAAAGAAGGTTTTTTGCTCTTGTCCCAGGGTTTTGGGAACGCACATAGCTTATTAGGGGGATTATGGAGCCGATTATCACAGCGGAGACGGTGGATGAGCAGGCAGTGACGACTCTTGACGAGCTGTGCTTTGATTTTACAAAGAATGTCGTGTTCAAGCACTGACGGAGGGATAATACAAATGTCGTTAATGTGTTTGTGGACGGGGATCTCGTTGGGATTGGGTCCTCGGAGCAGAAAATGATTGCGAAGCGTAATGCGACTAGGGATGCCCTGCATAACTTGGGGAATCTTAAAGACGAAGAGTTTTTGTAGCAGAATCTTAAAGACGAAGAGTTTTTGTAATATGGTTTTGCCAACTGATAGATGCTACAAAAGACATTAAGCTTTTGCTTACCTGCTGTATATTCCCCTTCTTCATTACCAACTTGTGCACTTGTCAACAATTCCGATTAGAGTTCCCCAACTTATGCAGGACGTCCCTAGCCGTATTACGCTTCACAATCATTTTCTGCTCCGAGGACCCAATCCCTACGAGATCCCCGTCCACAAACACATTAACGACATTTGTATTATCCCTCCGCCAGTGCTTGAACACGGCATTCTTTGTAAAATCAAAGCACAACTCGTCAAGAGTCGTCACTGCCTGCTCATCCAACGTCTCCGCTGCGATAATCGGCTCCATAATCCACCTAAAAAGCTATGTGCGTTCCAAAAACCCCAGTACAAGAGAAAAAAACCTTCTTTCGTCTTTAATTCAAGCTCAAGCAATGGTGTATGATAACAAAGATAACTTACGTCCATCCGAGTCCCCTCTGTTAAGGGTGTAACCTATACATAGCAAGTAGGGGTGTACAGATAACAGTACTCAGGACAGAAAAAAGCTACCATGCCTACATCTTAGCCTCTTTCTTGAAATCTCTACACAGCTATGATAAGAGCTATATATAGACTGTACCACAAAACCAATGATGCCTACAAGTGTTCCCTTTTATATATATGACTGTACAGAACCCATCTATAGCTGTTCCCTAAACCAATACAACATGAATATATGGACTGAACAAAACAATATGGACTATTTAAAGAGCTATATATAGACTGTTCAAAGCATGGAAAGCCTACAAGTGTAATAGCTGTTCCCTAAGCCTATAAGGAAAACCCTATAGCTGTAAATAAAACATCTATAGCTGTGCTTAACCCATCTACTTGAATTTAACTGTGCATAAGAGTGTTCCCTTTTGTATATATGACTATGCATAATCCATCTATAGTTGTTCCCTAATCCCTAAACCAATCTATCTTGAATTTGGTTGTGCATAATCCATCTCAATGCCTACAATGAGCTATATAACATATAATCGCCTAAAAGTGTTCCTTTTTGTATATATGACTGTGCATAATCCATCTATGGCTGTTCCCTAATCTCAAAACCAATCGCTACTTGAATTTGTACATAACCCATCTATAGCTGTACATAACAAATCTATAGCTGTGCATAACCGATCTATATGAATAGTATGATCTAAGAATATAATTAATCAAAGGGATAAATCTAACTGGAGAAAACTTACAAGTATCAATTGCTTGGTGCTTTTACAAGTATAGTAGCCGGACTATATATATATATATATATATATATATATATATATATATATATATATATATATATATATATATATATATATATATATATATATATATATATATATATATATATATATATTCCGGTTACTATACTATTAATAGTACCAAGTTATTGGTGCTATCAAGTTTTCTACCCTTAGATCAACCCCTTTGATCATTTTCATTCGTTAGATATTATTATTTCCCCAACCGCCTATTAAACCCAAGGGACCCATTATCATCTCAACCATACATCTTTTAATCCAAGGGTTAAAAACTTAATAGCACCAATGACTTGCTACTATTAATAGTATTCCAGCCTAGCTATATATATCTCTTAATCCAAGGGCTAAATTCATAAGTATGGATGGGCTTGTGCTTTTAAAAGCATATAAGCTCTACTCTCTCTCTCTCTCTCTCTCTCTCTCTCTTTATATACATATATATATATATATATATATATATATATATATATATATATATATATATATATATATATATATATATATATATATATATATATATATATATATATATATAAAGAGAGAGAGAGAGAGAGAGAGAGAGAGAGAGAGAGAGAGAGTCCGGCTATATGCTATCGATAGCACTAAATATTTGGTGCTATCAAATTTTCTACCCTTAGATCAACCCCTTTGATCATTTTCATCCGTTAGATTTTACTATTTCCCCAACCAACTATTAAACCCAAGGGGCCCACTATCATCTCAACCACACATATTGTAATCCAAGGGTTAAAAACTTAATAGCACTAATGATTTGGTGCTATTAATAATATTCCAGCCTAACTATATATATATATATATATATATATATATATATATATATAGGGTTTATGCTCGAATATTATTGGTAGCAAACAATTTCCGTTGCTACCTATGTATCACAAACACTTCTATAAGTCTTGCGTGTCCGTGTCGGATACTCGCATATCCCTGTCAGACATGTATCCGATGTGGACACTTCTAGAGCGCGCATTCAATGCCGATCCATAGCGCATACACTTAAAAAATTATATATATTTTATTATTTTATTATTTTTATGTGTATATAATATGAGATGATTTGTATTTTAGCTTTTTTATGATTACATACATATTTTTTTGGACAATATAAATAAATCATGTATAGTGAAAAAAAAAAAATCTTAAAATATATGAATTATCAATTAAAAATTTTATAAATTTTTATTTCTATGAGAAATATAACAATATTTTAATAAAAAATAAATTTTTTATATAATAAATATATCTATTATTATATTAATAATATTATATTTTGTTATCTTTGTTCATGTCGTGTATGTGTCCTAATTTTTTAGAAGTTGAAGAGTGGCTATGTCCGAGTCGTATCATGTCCGATGTCCTATGTCAGTGTCCATGACGCTTAGGTTGCTACCGATTTGTTTTCGATGATGGAGCTTTCAAATCACCGATCGATACCATTGAACATGATCTATGCGATTTGATATATTTAGAAACTAAAATTCAAAATTTTTTGACATCATTAACCTAATTACGAAAGGATTGCAAAATTTGTAATTTTAATGGTCGATATAAGACGTATTCTCATACAACGGTATAAAAAAATTGAAATCAATTAAATTTTGATTAGAAAATTCTTTACATTATTTAAAATAAGATCTATAATCCTTATATTGATTATAAGACTTCTATCATCACTTTTTGAAGGATATTCATTTTCAGCCGTTTATTTTTGTGTCCGCTTGATGGACAAAAAAATAATATCGAAAAAATATAAAATTTGATTTCTAGATAGTTTAAATGATTTGAAAGTATATCAGCTCTACTATATATATATATATATATATATATATATATATATATATATATATATATATATATATATATATATATATATATATATATATATATATATATATATATATATATATATATATATATATAAAATTGAACTTATATATTTTTATAAGTACTAAGTCATTGGTACTTGTAGGTTTTTAGGTCTTGGATAAAAAAATGTGTGGTTAGAATGATAGTGGGCCCCTTGGGTTAAGTGAGTGGTTGGTGGAATAGAATAATTTAAGATATAAAATTAATCAAATTAAGAGGTAAATTTAACGGTAGAAAACTTACAAGCACCAATTACTAGCTTGATACTTGTACAAGCATAGTAGCCGGACTATATATATATATATATATATATATATATATATATATATATATATATATATATATATATATATATATATATATATATATATATATATATATATATGGAGAGAGAGAAAGAATTGAGCTGGAATGCTTTCAGTAGCAAACACGCTTCGTTGCCACTCATTTATTTTCGATGATTGCGCTTTCAAATCGATGATAGGCACCATTGAACATGATTTAGACCACTGAAAATATTTAGAAATTAAATTTTAAATCTTTTCAATATCATTGATCTAATTATCAAATTTTTGCAAAATTTATAATTTTAATTGTAGATATGAGTCTTTTACTCATTTAACAGTGTAAAGTAATATACCTTAATTGAATTTTGATTATTTTTTTAAAAAAGTTATTTAAAATAAGATCTATTCTCTCGATCATGATTACAAGATTTCTATCATCACTTTTTGAAAGATATTTATTTTCAATGGTTCATTTTTTTTGTTCACTTGATGGACAAGAAAATAATATTAAAAAAATATAAAATTTAATTTTCAAATAATTTAAATAATTTAGATTATATTTAATGATACCAATCGTTGTTTTAGAAGCTCTCACATAAAAAATAAATGAATGACAGTAGAGCTCTTTTACTACTGATAGTATTTTGGCATGTATATATATATATATATGTAACGACCCGGCCCACTAGCAATAATAACTTGTTGGGCCCAAACCACAGCCCAAAATGCTTAAGCCCAGTTATTATTACTAGTGTCCAAGTCTCATATAAACCCAATCACAATTCCATCCACATCTGATGTGGGACTATTGGGGGTGTCACAGACTCCCCCCGTTTAAGCCTGACGTCCTCGTCAGCCCAAACAGACACACACAAGCCCAAGATCACCAGGCGATGTGAGACTCGTCTCGCTAGCCCTGTCATCTAGACCCAGGCTCAGCCGAGACTCGTAACACACTTCCGGCTGGTTATTGGCTCTGATACCAAATGTAACGACCCGGCCCACTAGCAATAATAACTTGTTGGGCCCAAACCACAGCCCAAAATGCTTAAGCCCAGTTATTATTACTAGTGTCCAAGTCTCATATAAACCCAATCACAATTCCATCCACATCTGATGTGGGACTATTGGGGGTGTCACAATATATATATATATATATATATATATATATATATATATATATATATATATATATATATATATATATATATATATATATATATATATATATATATATATATATATATATATATATATATATATATATATATATATATATATATATATATATATATATAACTAGACTACTATACTATTAATAATACCAAGTCATTGGTGCTATTAAACTTTTAATCCTTAGATGAAAAAATGTGCGGTTAGGATAATAGTGGGCCCCTAGAGTTTAGTGGGCGGTTGGAAAAATAGTACGATCTAATGGATGAAAATGATCAAAGAGATAAATTTAACGGTAGAAAATTTAATAACATCAAATACTTGGTCCTATCGATAGTATAGTAGCCCGACTCATATATATATATATATATATATATATATATATATATATATATATATATATATATATATATATATATATATATATATATATATATATATATATATATATTGATTATATTTTATTTTATTTGAAAAATAAAATGTGCATCACTTTTATATTCAAAATCTGATAAATTTTTTAAAAAATTTTAGTTTTAAAAAATTAATAATAAAACAAATAAAAAATTAATTATAAAACAAATGAGTTAATATAGACAACAAGCTGAAGGTCTACGAAGTAATTGGGTAGATAGAATATAAAATTTATACCCACTATTTTCATGCGCACATGATATTGACCAATAACTGTGCTTTTATGTGGTATAATAATTGTTTCAAATAAGGTTGTTTTTTTATTTATTTTCTTTTGCACTTTTACTTCTATGAGGAAGTTAACTTTCCCCATCTCCCAAATTCCATCCACTTCTTGCGACAGCAGTAGCTTCTGCTCCTACGCAGTAGCTACTATCATGATTCAGAAACTGTGGGGGAGAGAAAAGCATTAAAAAGCATCCTGCATGCCTAGACTAGGAATAACTCTGCTTTTTCAAATATTGCCTGCACCATCTTCATAGGTTCATGGCATACTTGGACTACTTCTACTTTTAGGCCCCGTTTGGTTCAGGTATGAATTTAAGATGTATAAATTTTTTTATACCTGGAATAGCTTGTTATTTTGGGATACTCAAGTGTAAAAGTTAAATTACGTTTGGTTCAAAAGTTGGTATTCTCTGGAATAAAAAAAATTATGTTTAGTTAAAATTATGGGATAGTGGAGAATAGTGGAAAGATATGATAAATTTTTTATCAAAATGCCAATTTTGTCCTTACCTTATATATATATATATATATATATATATATATATATATATATATATATATATATATATATATATATATATATATATATATATATATATATATATATATATATATATATATATTAATTTTAATTATTATAAATTATTTTAAATGATAATTTAATTGTTAATAAATTATATCGTACCTAAATAAAATAATTTTTTATATTTTATAGTATATTTTAGTAAATAATAATTAGTAAACAAAATATAAAATAATTTTTTATATTTTATAATATATTTTATTAAATAAAATTAGTAAACATAATTAGTAAATAGTATATTTTAGTAAATATATTCTCAGATAAGATAAGATAAGCTAAAAAAAAAAAAAAAAAAAAAAAAAAAAAAAAAAAATCTCATTAATTGCCCCTAAGTATAAACCTTATTCCAGGGGGGAGGTGGAATAAAAATTAACGAGTTATACTGAAATAACCCGTTAAGCTGGGAATATTTTAAACCTTTATCCCTATATTTTTTTTCTCTTATTTGGTAAGAATTGGGAGATAAAGTGGGTTATCCCCCCTTTATCCCCCAACCAAACAGGACCTTAATTCTCAGAAATTTATACAGCGTCCGTCTTTTCTCGTGGAAGATGGGCAGGTCTGCTTCATTCTTCGCTTGCCCGTATCTTCTAGCCCTTGAAGACTAAGTTTTTGAAAGAGAGATATGATTTTGAAATGATAAAATATTAAAAAAGAATATTTATACATACCAATCAAGGGTGTACATATTACATTTTATTCATCTAATAAATATAAGTTACTCACTAATTACATCAAGTGGATAGTAAAATTATTCAGGACCTGTTTGGCAATCATTGAAAAATAAAACAGAATTTTATTTTACAACGTATTGGATATATTGAAAAATTTAATACTCTATAAAAATATTACTCTGTTTTTAGCTGTTTGGATTGTGAATTTTAAAAAAATACTCTGTTTTAAATTTAAACTTTCAATACAAAAATTTAAATTTAAAAATATAAATTTTAAATTTTAAATTTTAAATTTTAAATTTTTAATTTTAAACTTTTAAAATTAGGATTTAAATTTCAAATTTCAAATTTTTAAAATTGAATTTGAATTTTAAAATTTTAAAATTTGAATGTGAAATTTTAAATTTTAAATTTAAATTTTCAAATTTAAAAATTCAAATTTAAAATTTAAAAATTCAAATATAAAATTAAAATATAAAATATAAAATATAAAATATAAAATATAAAATTAAAAATTAAAAATTAAAAATAAAAAATAAAAAATAAAAAATAAAATTTAAAATTTAAAATTTAAAATGTAAAATTTTAAAAATAAAAAATAAAATTTAAAATTTAAAATTTAAAATATAAATTTAAAATTTAAAATTTATAATATAAATTTAAAATTTAAAATTTAAAATATAAATTTAAAATTTAAAATATAAATTTAAAATTTAAAATATAAAATATAAATTTAAAAATAAAAATTAAATATTAAATATTTTAAATTAAAAATTAAAAATTAAAAAATCAAAAATCAAAAATAAATTTTAAATTTTAAATTTTAAATTTTAAATTTTAAATTTTTAAAGAGATGCGAAATGCGAAAAAGGGCAAGGGATAAGCCCTACACAAAATAGGAAATTTTTTTTAGCTGGTCTAACCTATTTTTTTTCCCCCCAAAATTACTTCGAAACAGTAATTTTACGTTGTATTTTTTTTCCCGTTGTTTGGTCATCCAAATGGGCTAATTAATAAAAAAACAGCTCTTTTTTAAATACAGAGTTAAATCGCTTAAAACTCTATTTCGGTGGTTTTCCAAACAGACCCTCTATTGAATGGATGGAATGTAAATTATAATTCACGATTGGAGTGTAAGACTAATATTATTTTAAAACATTATATTACTTAGAGAAAATGGAGTATCCTATTATTGGAGTTTGGGGCTTGATAATAACTTAAGATTGGGGATGAAAAAGGTGGAATACGATTGAAAACGGATTTTACGAAAGAGCTGTGTTCTCGTAATGGTCATTAGTCGGAGAGTTATGCCCTGTTCGCTATATAACTTAGGTTTATGCGAAACTCATTTTATTTTTTTGACTGATGATTATCTTTAATATCAATTATAACGTCTCAATTTTTCAGGAAGCCATCAGTTATATAAATACTCTACCTCTAACACGTTTAATTTTTTTAACTTTTTGAATTTATCACTATCGCTCAAAATATTATAGTCGGATTAAAAATTTTACCCTATTATATTTTTTATACATAACTATTTCAAATCCTAATTAAGAGTATCATAAAATTATTCTAGATGTTTAGAGTTTGGGAACAACTTTAAGACAGTGTGAACACAGTAGAATACGATCAAATTTTTAAAAATAGAACTCTTAAAATTAAAATTGAGCCCGTCTATAAAATCTAAAAAGTTTGTGTATTCAAAATCGTAAAATTTGAAAGTCATTATTTTTTAAATTAAATAATATCAGTTTCTCCGCTGTTAATTTTCGAAACCATTTAATACTTTAATAATAATTTATTTTTAATTTATAATTTTTTATACATAATATTTTTAGATAATATAAATAATTATATATACTAAATTAAATTTTAATTTTTAATATTAATTATTAAAATTTGGTCTAGTGTACAAAGTATATAAATACAATTTATTATGAGTGTGTGTAATGAATAGTGTTGTTAGGGAAGTAGGCGTGCGAATTTCCGAGGGAAGTGGACAGTTCGCACGTGTGGGCGGCTACTTTATGGATCGGGTACGGAAACCCTAGAATGTACCTTACCTTTTATTCGAATAAAATTTTGGAGAATATACGGTATATTGGGTACCCCCCAACCTAACCCGATCCAATAATACAAAAGGACAATAATTTTATGGGGACAGTATATACTATATAGTCCATAGTCTTATTTTGAGAAATATTTCTATAAAATATTTATTTATTCATCATTTTAGAGGGTTTCTTTCAAAATAAAAATAAAAATAAATAATTATTTAAGAATGTGTTTGATTTTTAAAAATTCATAAAAGATTAGTCTTGCAAAAATATATATATGGAAAATCCTTTTTTCATATTTTTATTTTTTGAATAAAAAAATTTTAAAAATATATATGAAATCTTCTTGAAATTATTCTTTAAAATATTTAGACATACAAAATTGATTTTTCAAGACCAATTTGCATAAAAAAATTCAATTATGCTTTTGTAAAAATATGCTATTTTTTAAAATTTTATATATTATGTCTGAATTTTTAGTAAATTGATAAAAAAAAAAAGTATTTTTATTTCCTTTTTTCTCTCTTTCTCTGGTTTCCTCTTCGCATTTTTTCTTCTCGCCATCCTATTTTATTTTAATCATCCTGCTTCCTTTCCCACATTCTTTATCGTTCTTGCGTCGACACCATGCTCCTTTTTCTTGCCTCACCTAAATCTTCACCGACGCAATCTCGAATATGACACAGATCGCCAAGGTGAGGCTACAGCGGAGACCGTGGTCGTAGGCAGTAGAAGGCATGGCCATGAAACAGCAACGACGATGAGAGTGCCACATGATTTAAGGATGACGAGGAGGAAATATTTGTCAGGACAAGGTCGGCTGCTGTGGCATAGGGTAAGGGAGGGAACGCAGAAGCGCAAAAGGATGCAAAAGGAGAAAAAAAAAAGAAAAAGAAGGAATATATATATATATATATATATATATAGTAGGGCTACTATACTCTTATGAGTATAAATCTCTTCATACTCATAATTTTTTTACTCTTGGATGAAGGAATGTGCGGTTAGGATGATAGTGGTCCCCCTAGGGTTTATTAGGTTGTTGGAGAAATAGTATAAATTCTAGGAACTACTATAATCCTAACCGCACATTCCGTCATCCAAGGAATAAAATCTTATGAGTACAACAGGATTTTACTCATAAGAGTATAGTAGCCGGACCCTATATATATATATATATATATATATATATATATATATATATATATATATATATATATATATATATATATATATATATATATATATATATATATATATATAGAGAGAGAGAGAGAGAGAGAGAGAGAGAGAGAGAGTCCGGCTAGAATACTATTGATAGCACCAAGTAATTGGTGCTATCAAGTTTTCAACGTTGGATAAAAAGATATGTGGTTGGGATTATAATGGTCCCCTAAGATTTTTACTATTCAACCAACCACCTAGTAAACCTTAGAGGACCAATATCATCTTAACCACACATTCTTTAACCCAAAGGCTAAAAATTTGATAGAACCAATAGCTTGGTTCTATCGATAGTATTACATCCTAATTATATTTATATATATATATATATATATATATATATATATATATATATATATATATATATATATATATATATATATATATATATATATAAAGAGAGAGAGAGAGAGAGAGAGAGAGAGAGCGCGCGCACTAAGTTTGTGTGCTTTTAAAAGCACGAAGACCTCCGTGTTTCTGAGTTGTTTTCGATATTGGGATTTTATCGACTCCGTTAAACTTGATTTAGAGTATTTAAAAGGTATAGAAAATAAATTTCATAAATTTTCGATATCATTTTCCTAGTGATCAAAGGGGCTCAAAATCAATAATTTTAATGATCATGGTGAGCCGTTTGAAAGTTTAACGGTGTAGAAACATTCAAATCATGTAAAATTTTGATAGAAATTTTTTTTTATATACTATATAAAATAAGATCAATATTTTTTATCTAAAATTTTAGTATCATATCATCACATTTTTTGATATTTTTATTTTTAGCCATTGATTTTAAGCCATTTCGATCACTAAACAAATTATATCAAAAAATTACAAAATTTATTTTCTAGATATTTCAAATATTCTATATCAAGTCTAACAGAGCCGATCGTCAATTCAGAAGTCCTAATATCGAAAACAACTGGGCTTCGTACTTCTAAAAGCACGGAGGGCTCCGTACTTCTAAATTAAAGCACACAACTACTACTATATATATATATATATATATATATATATATATATATATATATATATATATATATATATATATATATATATATATATATAGTAGAGTTTATATATTTTTAAAAACACAAGGCCAACTATGCTTGTGAATTTTTTATTATTGAATTTGCATTGAGATTTGTGCTATTGTACTTTCTGTTTCTCTCTCTTTAGTTGACTTTACAATAACAGAAATCTAATGTAAATTTAATGGTAAAAAATTCACAAATATAGTTGGGTTTGTGTTTTTGAAATTATATAAGCTCTACTTTATATAGATCTCTATCTACATAGTGAATATAATTTTTTATCAAAAATTTAATCTATTCCGATTCTTTTAAACTATTAAACTAGTACGCATCCTATATTGATCGTTAAAGACTATCATATGTCATGACCACTGCATGAAAGGCCAAGAAGGAGAGAACAAAGAAGAAAACAAAAAAGTTGCACTGAGACTATATTGCACAATTTAAAATTATTTACGACTAAGTTGCATTACATAAAACAGCAGTTGTACTGCTTGAGAAATTTTAACTTAAGTCTCAAATAGTTTTAAAATTAATTTAAGTCTCAAACTATATAACTTAATTAGTCTCAAATAATATAATTTCTATTTTTATGGTATAATTTAGTTTTAATTAATTTTAAATAATATAATTTATTCTTAAAAAATACAACTTCTTCTTCTTTTTTCTCTACTTTTTATTTTTGTGTAGTCATCACGATACATATTAATCTAGAAGAAGAAAACTATATATGTATATTTTATTCTTTTATTCTTTTTTTCCATTTTTTCTTCCATCTTCTATATTCTCTCTCGGCTACAATGAAATTTTACAGAGATTTATCATTACAATGAAATTTTATTGAGATTTTGAAAAAAAAAATCGAAATTAATTTGGAGTTCTTATATTATGAGGGTTTAAAACTTGTTTGATACTTAAAAATTTTAATTGAAAGTTAGAGAAATTCGAAGAACAATTTTATTTCGAAAAAAGAAAAAAGCTCAGTGGCCGATTTGAAGAACCCGGACAATCTAATGACATTTTGAGCAAATTAGCTCGGAGAGGAATAGATTCGAAGACTCTAATAAAAGACATGCAGTAGCATTACATACAGTTGCGGGTTTTGGAACGTGACATGTTTGTTGATAAAAATAATTTGTATGGTAAATTTGAAAATTTCAATTGAAAGTTAGAGAAATTTAAGGAATAATTATATTTTAAAAAAATAAAATAAAAAATTGGTGGTCGATTTGAAGAATCGGACCAATCTAGTGAGTTTTGGAGATTAGCCGGAAAAAGAGTAGATTCGAGTAAATATTTACATAAATAGGAGACAGTGAAATAAGTCAAAAGGGTAACAATCAAATGGAAAACATTTCCCATAGTTCACGGAGTCTCCATACTATTTTTTTTATTTATTATTATTACTTCTGTGAATTTTACTGTTGAAAAATCTAGTACTCGTTCCGGTATCAGATTTTGTGAATCCATAATTCGCTATGGTATCATCTAATGTTAGAATTCCGTAGCGAAAATGTCTAATCAAATATTTTATCATAAATCCGTCTTCTCAACATATATAACTGGAACCAGTACAACCATAAAGAAAAGAAAAACTAAAATATAAAATATGCGGGTGAAATAAAATTCATTAACCAAGAAAAAAATTACATCGACTCCTCTTCTGCAATAAAATAACTTCAATCCGAGCCCAATTTTTTTCACACTTCTCTCGTTTTCTATAAACCTAGAAGTTAAAATCATAGACACTTTGACCATGCCACATGGGTGTCGCTAAACTCTAGCCCCACTATCTTCATGTCACATGGGCATGATTAAATTCTACTATTATCACCGTATCATATGAATGTGACTACCACCAAAATAATAGCACTTATATTAAAAGCTATTAAAATTCTAATATAAATAGATTTTTATTTTAATTAATATTTAAATCTTAACAAATTTATCTCTAACCGATTTAAATATTAATCTTAATCTAACTAAAATTTAACTACAAATATAATCAAATTCTAACACTCACTTGTTTTTCTCCTGTATCTTATGTCCTATCAAGACTAGAATGATGTTGCATTACGAGCATTTTTATTTTATAAAACGTGAAATAGGATGAAGTTATTTTTGTAAATATTTTTATTTATGTATTATTATAAATTAAATTCGCATACAATTTAACCTAAGAAGACCACGTAACAAACTTCACCCTGAATATATATATAGTAGCAAAGTCAACTGTGATATAGTCTTTTAGTATTTCAGCCTAATTTTTTATATAGAGAGAGCGAGTTAGGCTGGAATGCTATTAATAGTACTAAATTATTTGTGCTATTATATTTTTTAACTCTTAAATTAAAAGATGTATGGTTGAGATGATAGTGAGTCCATTGGGTTTAATTGGTGGTTAGAAAAAAAAGTAAAATCTAACGGATAGAAATAATCAAAGGGTTGATCTAAAGGTAGAAAACTTAATAGCACCAAATGCTTTGTATTATCGATAGCATAGTAGCCGGACTCTCTCTCTCTCTTTATATATATATATATATATATATATATATATATATATATATATATATATATATATATATATATATATATATATATATATATATATATATATATATATATATAGAGAGAGAGAGAGAGAGAGAGAGAGAGAGAGAGAGAGAGAGAGAGAGCGCGCGCTGTCACGTGTCGATCGTGTTGGTTCGACCGTGACATCCTTGGGGGCCACTTTTGGAGGACATTTGGTAGACATTTGGGTTGACAGAGTTACGAGATTGCGAAGTTGGGACAATCCGTCAGGGTTGAGCCGTGGGCGAACCTACGGAGGCAATTCCCTAGCAATGGCCCATGCCATGACTAGGAAAATGGTGCCGCATGCGGGGTTTCAAAACGTACCCCACGGTGAGCACCTTTGTACCCCCGGAGTGCCAAAGGGGTGGATGCCTCGTGGGTTATAGAGAGGAGGGGTTGTACACTTGCGAAGTTGCCCCGACTCCCCCGTTGGCCTATAGGACATGGGTCATCCCTTGGCGAGCGGAGTCGCCAAGCCTAGGTTCGTGTGAGCGGGATTCGATGGACGACGAGCACACGGGCTTAGGGTAATGCTAGAGACACGAGGTCGACGGCATTACGGAGCGGGGTAAGCCAAGAGGCTTTGCCTCTAGGTTCGCTTGCACTACCTTATGCCGTTTCGGATCTCTGTAGTGGAGCGAACGAGCGGATGATGGACAGTCTTGCGAAGGTTGGTCTGCCTCAATAGACAAGGCTTGCGAAGGCATGTATGTGCCGAGCGGGGATTCGTGAGGCGCGAGGCCTACAAAGTTTGCGAGGCGAAGGAACGGTCGGCCCGCCGTAATGGACAAGGCTCGCAAAGGCAGCGGTGCCGAGCGGGGATTTGTGCGGCGCGAGGCCCACGAAGTAAGAGGAGACAATCGATGCTGGTTTTGTAAAGTGAGCCATGGAGAGGACCGAGGGTGTTGGGGGCCAGGCATGGCCGTCCAATGGAGGTGCCGAATGGCTAACGAAGCGGAGCGAGGCTGGTTCGATTATGGGCGACATCCGTCAAGCAAACCTTGGATGCTGGGCCGAGTGTGTTGGCAGCCGAGCATGGTCGTGCAATGGAGGTGCCAGGGGGTTAGCGACGCGGGAAGAATGTCGCTAGGTTGGCAAACCCTTGCGAAGGGAACACACGCGGGAACAAGTAGTGTGGGGGTATTCGGGAAGCGGATCTTGGACCGAATCGGGAGCGATGACGGAACTAGGTGGCCGGCGGAACGGGACAGGCCCGACTCGACTGTGGATCCCGTAGTGGAAATTGAGGGGCGCGGGGCGCCTTGGCAAGGCGATGGGCTGGCGGACGGGCGAGATGCGTGGAAAAGGCCGCTCGGTTAAGCGGGCGAGTGGAACGCGCAAGGGCAGCTCGCTGAGGCCCATCCGAATGGACTAAGTTGTGAGAACTTGTATTGTCCTGGATGCTTGCTTCGGAGGCAAAGGGGCATTCGGTTGAGTAGCACTCTCGAGGAGAGTTTGTCCGGCTAGGCGGAATATACTCGGCTTGAAGGCCAACCTCGTTGGCGGGGTTGTTTGTTCGGAACTCGCGGAGTTCGACGAGGGGTTCGACGTAAGGCGCGGCGCCGAGCAGTCAGGCTCGTGGAGGAACGTGCTTGGTTAATGCTTGAGTTGTGATCCCGCTGTTTATGTTCGAGGGCGTGTCCGTGGCAAGGGACTCGGGAAGGCTGGCTCAGGTGTGCGACACATGAGCGCCGCACGGGATAATTTTAAGGCGAAAAAGCTGGCCCCGTGATAAGTGGTATCAGAGCTAAGTTGAGCTCATGGGTTGAAGATTTGGCCGGAAGGTGCGACCTTGGCGGCAAAGTTGGTGTGAGGGGAGTCACTCCAACGAAGGTACTAGGCGTCGGTGTGGCACTGTGGCGGTATTGCGCTTGTGGGAGATGCGGAGTCAGAGTGTGGCGGACTCTAGTACAGTACTTGTGAAAATGACTAAGTCCTAAGTCGTGTGGCAGGCGACGAGGCAATGATTGGGAGAATCATTATGTGGTCCGTGGTCGCGGTTACCATAGAGTGGAATTAGGCAGGTGCCTAAGGAACCTGAGCTCGTGGAGTGGCGTTCGCGGCTTAGGAAATGAGAGGAACACATTGAGCGGCAATGTGCTTCCTGGTTTGTGGTCTTGCAGCGAATGAATCTCTAGAAGGGAAGGATTGGGATGCAGCACACGCGGCAAAAGGGTTACTTCGTAGTGACCGAGTTTAAGTGTCTCAGTACAAAGAAGATCGATAGGGAGGTTGATTACTCTTTGAGTGTGTACCCATGAATTGGATAGAGTTATCTCGGTGCGAGAAAGTGATCACAATTAGACCTTTACTCTTCGAGTAAGGAGAAAAGTCTGTATCTGGGCAGGGCGGTGACAGCGTTGATTGTTCAGAGCAGCATCCACGTGTACAATGGACGGATGACGTGGATCCCGCTGATGGGTGTAGTCAAGGTTGTGGTAGAACCGAAACTCGCGCAGCGGAAGTGAGCATTGCGAATGCCTGGATTTGGTTTGAGTGCGCTCGGCGGTGCTTGCGACTCAGGGTGGGGGAGCACATTTGAGCAGAATGTGTCCCGATGTTTGGTGACTCAATAAAGGGATCTTGTCTAAGGTACGTGGCGGATAAAACACACATGACAGAAGAGTTCACTTCGTAGAGCACAAGTTGGGAACCAAGACTGGTCGGGTCCGTGGCAGTAACAGCTAAGCTTTGGGCTAGGTTGTGAAGTGGGCCAAGGGTTGCTGGATGATCTGGTGTTTCTCACTTGGGGCGAGAAGGCCAATGGGGAGATCGGTTGCTCTCGATGTTGTGGCCACAGGTTGGACGAAGGACTATTCGAGTGGATCAAACGATGAGATTGGACTTTGTTCAGAGGAACAAGGTAAGGAGCTATGTTCGGGAAAAGCAGTGCCGGTGCTAAGGTCTCGAGATAGCGGGCACGCATCCGTGCGGGACGGATCGTGTGGGCTCTACTGGCAGATAGCAAAGGTTGTGTAAGGGCCTGAGCTTTTAGAGCAGAGAGACTTGGACTCGAGTGTAGACGAAGAGACAAGTCAGGACACTCGGGTGGACCTTGGTCCAGGATCGCCTAGTGACATGTTGCTGGGAGGGGAAAGACCCAGTTGTCAACTCAAAGAGTCGAGGTATCTCAATTTGTGAGGGGGTGGACGTTGGATGGCGACATCACCGTTATCAGCAGTTGCGAGAAAGACTAGCAGATGGGTTAAGCTTGGGTTCCATTTGGTGGCTATCGCGAAGGTGATTGCTGGAGGTATGGAGGACGGCAAGTTTGAGCAATGGAAACGAGGTGTCGTTAGTCTCGAACTTGGCCGAGGACTTTGGTGGGGAACCGAAGTCGGGTTTAGCAAAAGCCTAGAGGGAGTAGGCTTGAGCGACCGAGAGTACAGAAGCCTAAGGTGCTAAGCAGCAACGAGTAGCGAAAGTGCGGAGCAGTCAGGAGGCACGACAAGAGTTCATGGTGGAGCAAGTAGATGTGCGAAGTAGCCGAGGACAGGCTTGTCTCGACGAAAGACTCGAAAACTCGTAGAGACCATGGTGATGGCTTGACGTTGTGTGATTACGGGGGCATTTGTGAGGCAAAAGTTGTGTGCGGGAATGGCACGAGATGGGCAAAAGTACTCATGGATATTGGAAGGGGTTGGATGTTGATCTGGCCCGACCGCAGTTTGTGTATAGGGAGTTCCAAGGTGGGGAACCCTAGGTTAATACTGTGACATTTCGAGATGGTGAAGCGAAGCCGAGCTGCGAGTTGATTCGCGTTGGACGCTCCAAGACGTGGGACGTTTGGAGTTTGACCTCGGAGGGAGCGAGGGAGGGCCACTCTACTGAATTTTAAAGGAACTCGTGCACGCTTGGGATGGGTGTATTCGCGGAGTATACCGAGTGCACTGGTTGGTCCGATAGCGTTATGAGAAGAGATTGCTAGCTGGAAAAGGATTTCCCTGTGAGGGAGGCACAAGGTTGGCTACTTGATGCAGGAAACTGGGGTTAAGTAGGGGCGAAAGGGACAGAAGGGTCGAGTAGCGCCTCGAGAATGACCGAGTTGCAGAGGAGTGCCAGTGCCATCTGGGTAGTCGTGAGCAGACGACAAGGTTAACATTCTAGTTCCGTGGAGGAGTTTTGTGGTGCGGGGGAGGCATCCGGAGCTGGGGAGCTTCAACTCAAGGGGACAGAATGGTTTCTACCGAGTATTTGGTCGGGAAGGACCAAGGAGCTTCAGCGACGCGTTGGGTAGCGGACATGCTCAAGGGTGGGGCAGTGTGGCATGCGATGCCAAGGCCGAGGGCGGTTCTGATCTGGAGTAGTGGTTGGCAGCTATCAACCAAGCTGGAGTACGGATGTACATCGACGAGGACGTCGATAACTTGGGTGGGGGAGTCTGTCACGTGTCGATCGTGTTGGTTCGACCGTGGCATCCTTGGGGGCCACTTTTGGAGGACATTTGGTAGGCATTTGGGTTGACAGAGTTACGGAATTGCGAAGTTGGGACAATCCGTCAGGGTTGAGCCGTGGGCGAACCTACGGAGGCAATTCCCTAGCAATGGCCCATGCCATGACTAGGAAAATGGTGCCGCATGCGGGGTTTCAAAATGTACCCCTCGGTGAGCACCTTTGTACCCTCGGGGTGCCAAAGGGGTGGATGCCTCGTGGGTTATAGAGAGGAAGGGTTGGACACTTGCGAAGTTGCCCCGACTCCCCCGTTGGCCTATAGGACATGGGTCATCCCTTGGCGAGCGGAGTCGCCAAGCCTAGGTTCGTGTGAGCGGGATTGGATGGACGACGAGCACACGGGCTTAGGGTAATGCCAGAAACACGAGGTCGACGGCATTACGGAGCGGGGTAAGCCAAGAGGCTTTGCCTCTAGGTTCGCTTGCACTACCTTATGCCGTTTCGGATATCTGTAGTGGAGCGAACGAGCGGATGAGGGACAGTCTTGCGAAGGTTGGTCCGCCTCAATGGACAAGGCTTGCGAAGGCATGTATGTGCCGAGCGGGGATTCGTGAGGCGCGAGGCCTACAAAGTTTGCGAGGCGAAGGAACGGTCGGTCCGCCGTAATGGACAAGGCTCGCAAAGGCAGCGGTGCCGAGCGGGGATTTGTGCGGCGCGAGGCCCACGAAGTAAGAGGAGACAATCAATGCTGGTTTTGTAAAGTGAGCCATGGAGAGGACCGAGGGTGTTGGGGGCCAGGCATGGCCGTCTAATGGAGATGCCGAATGGCTAGCGAAGCGGAGCGAGGCTGGTTCGATTGTAGGCGACATTCGTCAAGCAAACCTTGGATGTTGGGCCGAGTGTGTTGGCGACCGAGCATGGTCGTGCAATGGAGGTGCCAGGGGGTTGGCGACGCGGGAAGAATGTCGCTAGGTTGGCAAACCCTTGCGAAGGGAACACCCGTGGGAACAAATAGTGTGGGGTATTCGGGAAGCGGACCTTGGACCGAATCGGGAGCGATGACGGAACTAGGTGGCCGGCGGAACGGGACAGGCCCGACTCGACTGTGGATCCCGTAATGGAAATTGAGGGGCGCGGGGTGCCTTGGCAAGGCGATGGGCTGGCGGACGGGCGAGATGCGTGGGAAAGGTCGCTCGGTTAAGCGGGCGAGTGGAACGCGCAAGGGCAGCTCACTCAGGCCCATCCGAATGGACTAAGTTGTGAGAACTTGTATTGTCCTGGATGCTTGCTTCGGAGGCAAAGGGGCATTCGGTTGAGTAGCACTCTCGATGAGAGTTTGTCCGGCTAGGCGGAATATACTCGGCTTGGAGGCCAACCTCGTTGGCGGGGTTGTTTGTTCGGAACTCGCGGAGTTCGACGAGGGGTTCGACGTAAGGTGCGGCGCCGGGCAGTCAGGCTCGTGGAGGAGCATGCTTGGTTAATGCTTGAGTTGTGATCCCGCTGTTTAAGTTCGAGGGCGTGTCCGTGGCAAGGGACTCGGGAAGGTTGGCTCAGGTGTGCGACACTTGAGCGCCGCACGGGGTAATTTTAAGGCGAAAAAGCTGGCCCCGTGACAGCGCGCTAGGCTGGAATACTATTAATAGCACCAGGTCATTGGTGCTATTAAGTTTTTAACCCTTAGGTTAAAAGATGAAAAAATGTGTGGTTTACATGATAGTAGGTCCCTTGGGTTTAATGGATGGTTGAAAAAATAGTAAAATCTAAAGAGTGAAAATGATCGAATGGGTTGAACTAAGGGTAGAAAACTTAATATCACCAAATATTTGGTGCTATCGATAGTATAGTAGCCGGACTCTCTCTCTTTATATATATATATATATATATATATATATATATATATATATATATATATATATATATATATATATATATAGTTAACCTGGAATGCTATCAGTATCAATCCGATTTAGTTGCCATCCATTTGTTTTTTATAATGAAACTTTCAAATCGACGATCGGGACCGTTGAACATAATCTAGAACACTAGAAGTATTTAGAAATTAAATTTCATGTATTTTCGACATTATTGACCTTATGATCAAAATGTTATAAAATTAATAATTTTAATGATAGATATAATTTTTTTACTTGTTTAACAATATAAAGAGATTTAAATTAATTAAATTTTTATTAAAAAAAAATTAAAACTATTTAAAATAAGATTTATACTTTTGATATTGATTGCAAGACTCCAATTATAATTTTTTAAAGAATATTTATTTTCAATTTTTTTTTTGTACCTTCTTAATAGATAAAAAAAATATATCAAAAATACATAAAATTTAATTTCTAGATAATTTAAAGGATCTAAATTATATTTAACTATACCGATCGAAGATTTAAAAATTTCATTATCGAAAATAAATAAGCAACAACAAAACTCGTTTACTGCTAACCATAGCATATTTCAACATCGACGAAGAGCAAATTAAATTGCCAACCAATCATTATAGCGAAATAAAATTTGAGAACTAAAGCGCGACAACAGCATCATTTCCGTACCAAAATTGTATAAATATTTTATACCGGAAAAAAGAAAAAAGGAAAAAAATAAAAATAAAAATAAAAATTTAAAAAGCAATTTAAAACGATAAAAAAGTACAAGTTTTTATATAGAGAAGTGCTAGACGAGTGAAATTCACCCACCCCTAGAATGAAGTGGGTGTAAGATATACACCCCATTTTGGGATGTACATCTAGCATTTTCCTTTTATATATCCACTGCGATACAAAACCAGGCCCAAGTACTGCCGTTCCAAAAGGGCCCTTATAAATAAGCGCTTTCAGAGAGCGAGCTTGACCCACATCATCGTCATCATCGTCTCCCTCTCCCTTTCTCTCTCTCAAAACTGCGGTTCCCAAACGCAAACGCCAAAAAGTATCTGTGTGGGTAACATAGAGCAGCAGCGGCAGCAAAAACACAAGAACAAGAGGGAACAGTAAAAGGCAAAAGAAGAACAAAAAAAAAAGAAAAAAGAAAGAAAATGGAGGAGGGGAATAAGGTTACGAAATCGAGGTTTAGGAGGGTTTGTGTGTTCTGCGGAAGCAGCTCCGGGAAGAGGAACAGCTACCAAAGCGCCGCAGTAGAGCTCGGAGAAGAGTTGGTATATATATGTTCACTTTACTCCAATTTAATCCCATTTTTTTTTTTTTGTTTATTATCTTAAAATTGTGTTTAATTAATTGTGCTTATATTTCTTGTACTTCAATGTTAAGATACCAAAACTAATAATTAGTATTGATTTCATATACATAAAAAGGTGGCGAGGGAGGTGAATTTGGTGTACGGGGGAGGGAGTGTTGGGCTCATGGGCCTGGTCTCAGAAGCTGTTCATAAAGGTGGTGGGCATGTGTTAGGGTGAGAGTACATAAAATTTTTAACTTTTTTTTTTTTTTCTTTGAATTCTAATTTTGTAGATTTTTATTGGTGTTTTTTGTTTTTGTTTTTTATTTCTTTTGGGTCAGGATAATTCCCACCACTTTAATGCGCAAAGAGGTAGATAACTATGACCAATAATTTTATATTATCTTTTTTTTTTAGTTTTTATTTATAAATTTTTATTACTATATATATATATATATATATATATTTTATTGATTTGCAGATTACTGGGGAGACATTTGGGGAGGTGAGAGCGGTGTCCAGCATGCACCAGCGCAAGGCCGAAATGGCTCGTCACTCTGATGCCTTCATTGCTCTACCTGGTCTTTTTTTTATTATTATTATTATTATTATTATTTTTTTATTTTACTTTAATATTAATAATTAATTTTTATTTATTTTTATAGGTGGATATGGGACTCTTGAAGAGCTTCTCGAGGTGATTGCATGGGCTCAGCTGGGAATCCACAGCAAACCAGTTAAGAAGACCCATCACAGATTTTTATAACGATCCAGCGCACTAACAATAATATAATATTAGTAGTATCAGTGGTGCTCAAATTTTAAATAACAAATATAAATTTGAAAAAAATTATAAAAATTGTAGGTGGGTTTGCTAAATGTGGATGGATACTACAATTTTCTCCTGGCGTTCATTGACAAAGCAGTCGACGATGGATTCATCCAACCGCTGCAGCGCCACCTCTTCGTCTCCGCGCCCAACGCAAAAGACCTCGTCCAAAAGCTCGAGGTTGGTAATTCGCTAATTTGTTAATTAATTAATTTGCTTTTGAGATTTGGGCTTGAATTATTTTGGCTAAAATTTGAAAAAAAAAACAAAAAAAAATTAAGTATTTGGCTAAATTATCAAAAATATTTTTATAAATAATTTATTATTATTATTATTATTATTATTATTATTATTATTATTTTTAAATTTTTAAAATTTTTTTTTTTATAAAGCAAGTAAAGATAATTTGATCATTTCACTTTTTTTATTAACGTCGTAATTTTTAAAAATATTTTTAAAATTTTAAAAAAATAAAATATAAATTTTAGAAAGTTAAGATAGAAAAGTGAAAGAGGTTGTATTTATAAGAAAGTTTTTAAATTTTATCCTAATTAGTTTTCTATATTTTGTCATTATCTCAAATTTATAAAAATTAATTAATTTACTTGTTTGTAAATTAAATTTGCTTAATAAATTATCAAATTTGGATAGTATTAGCAAATTAATGTGTTATACTAACTCATTTAAGCAAAGTGTAAAATTTTATATATATAATATATATATAAAATTTAGCTTTTTGTTTCCCTTGAATTATATTAGTTTTTCTTTTTCTATTCATCTCCTATTTTTTTTAAAAAAAAAAAAAATTAATATTAGGTAGTGTAGTTCATTGAATATATTAAGTTTGAGTTTGATCAAAAGTTTAGTTGAAATAAATAATAACTAGGTTCAGTGAATGTTTTTTTTAGTCAACAGTGAAGTCCTATTTTGTCACGATAAGTACTGTGTGAATAACGAACGGTCCATATTGACTTTAAAAATTTTGACTTTTCAGACAACTAAGATCTTTCAAAATGCTCTTTATTTTTATTATTTTTATTTTTATTAGCTGCCGTCGTTGTTGATGTGTTAGCATTCATGAATTGAGAGTTTTCCTACTACCATCAATCCCTCGGAATGCTCTGTTTATTGGTTGCTGATGTTACTCATGTGTCGGTATAAGTATTTAATTAATATTCACAAGCAATTTAAAAGTTTTATGTTTATATATATATATATATATATAGGGTAGTGTTATTATATTTTTATGAGTATAAATTTTTTTATACTCATAATTTTTTTATTTTTGGATGAAAGAATGTGCGGTTAGGATGATAGTGATTTTCTTAGAATTTATTAGGTTGTTGAAAAAATAGTGTAAATTTTAGGGACTGTAATCCGAACCGTACATTGCTTCATCCAAGAGATGAAAACTTATAAGTACAAAATAATTTTATTCATAAAAGTATAATAGCGGACCCTCTATATATATATATATATATATATATATATATATATATATATATATATATATATATATATATATATATATATATATATATATATATATATATTCGTGCTTATAAATCGATTTCGCTAGCGGGACTTCTTCCGAATTAACGTTCCACTTTATTAGACTTAATCGGAAGTATTTGAAAAATATAAAAAGTAAATTTTATGATTTTTTTATATTATTTATTTAGTGATCGAAATTGTTCAAAATCAACGACTGAAAATAAAAATTTTACGAAACGTGATGATATAATACTAAAGTTTTAAATTAAATATGTTGATATTATTTTATATAATATAAAAAAAATTCTATCAAAGTTTGAGCTAGTTTGAATATTTTTACATCGTTAAATTTGTAAACAGCTCATCATGATTATTAAAATTATTGATTTTGAATCCCTTCGATCACTAAGTAAATAATATCAAAAAATCGTAAAATTTATTTTTTTTATATTTCAAATATTCGAGATCAAATCTAACGGAGTCTAACGAAACTGATCGTCAATTTTAATATTAAAAATAATTTATAAATACGAAATATAAAATTCCGTTGGATTCATAATAATATCACTACCAAATAGTATGGTACTTTTAAAAATATTTTAGTTCAATTATATATATATATATATATATATATATATATATATATATATATAATTAAGCTAGAATACTATCGATTGCACTAAATTATTGGTGCTATCATCATTTATGCTATCAAGTTTTTAACTTTTGGATTAAAAAATATGTGGTTAAGATGATAGTGGTCTTCTAGAGTTTACTAGGTGGTTGGTTGAATAGTAAAAATTTTAAGGCTGCGTTTGGAATCGGGATAGGCTGGAATTGGCTATTCTGGGGATAAGGATAAAGTACGGAACTAGAGCTTAAACTCGTTTGGGATGGTTCCAGGGATAAGGGAATTCGTGTTTGGTTTAATAATGTGGAATAGGAGGGATAAAGAGGATAAGATGGGTAAATTACCTTTTTGCCCCCAAGAGTTATTATGTGATAAAAGTTGTTAAAAATTGATTAGTTCGTTTTAATTAATGGATTAATATTTTAAAATAATAAAAGTAAAATTATAATCGTAATTAAAATATCTAATTTAAAAATAATACATTTAATTTAATATTTAATTTTTCCAACTTAAAATTTAAATTTAAAATATAAAATTTCAACATTTTAATTTGAAGATTTACAATTTTATAATATTAATTTTAAATAATTAATTTTTAAGTGAAATTTTTTTAAAATCTCGCAAAATTTATATATTTGTTAAATATTTGTAAATTTTCACCCACGAGCTTTATTATGTCATTAAAATATTGTAAACTCCTTTTTCTCGTTTTAATTAATGGATTAATAATTTTAAAAAATATAAGTAAAATTATAATCATAATTTAAATATATAATTTAAAAATAATACATTTAATTTAATATTTAATTTTTTCAACTTAAAATTTAAATTTAAAATATAAAATTTCAACATTTTAATTTGAAGATTTACAATTTTATAATATTATTTATAAATAATTAATTTTTAAGCGATTTTTTTTTAAAATTTCGTAAAATTTATATATTTGCTAAATATTTGTAAATTTTCACGCACGAGCTTTATTATGTCATTAAAATATTGTAAACTCATTATTCTCGTTTCAATTAATGGATTAATAGTTTTAAAAAATATAAGTAAAATTATAATCGTAATTAAAATATATTATTTAAAAATAATACATTTAATTTAATAAATAATTTTTTCAACTTAAATTTTAAATTTAAAAAATA
>CM055080.1:2042993-2127993 GCA_029204045.2 Tillandsia leiboldiana | reverse complement strand
AAAATACCAAAAGAGATTCGAGAAAGAAAGAAGAAAAATAAAACACACAATATTTACGTGGTTCGGCCACTGGCCTACGTCCACGGGCGAAGACGGAGCGAAGATTTCCATTATAATCAAAGTGGTGTACAAAATATGCCTCTCACAAAAAATCCTAATTTCAAAATACACTCATACTCCTTATCCGCCGCACCAAATCAATGGAATAAGGGTATATTTATAATAGTGGTTAAATTCTAATACAATTAGAAATACGAATCCACTAAAATTAAGAATAATTTTAATAAAATTAGGTATAATCCAAATTTATCTTAATTATATAAGTAAAACATAATAAAATTATTCTAGAATTCGAGACATATCTAACATATATGACAATCCATATTCATTTTCCCTGTAGTCCATTGAATGCAAATATTGTTTAGGCAATGTTGTTTCATCCCAATGAGTCACAATTTTAATGCTATTTTAACACACCAATAAAGATGGCAGAATCACACTGTGGCAGCAAGCTGTCCTCTCTCTCTCTCTCTCTCTCTCTTTATAATAAATAATTAATGTTTGTTAGAGTTTAAGACCAAGCCAAACACAAGGCATGCAATTCTTTTCCCAGACAAATCTTTGAGCCCTACAGTTGAAAAAAAAGCTCCTCAATACCCTTTTTGGGTCTCTATTTTTTGTTGGCTTTGAGATGTGTAGATGTGATTTATGCCTTTTTTAGCAGGATCTAGCAAGCTAATAATGATCATAACAAACATATTAATGGACATAAATGTAAATGTACCTTATGCTTAAGGATGGGGGGAGTTAAAGAGCAATATATATAGGAGAGAACCTTTCCTTCCCAAAATTGGTTAGACAATGAAGCAATGTTGGGGTTAGGGATCTTTCCTAAGTTGGGGGATTGAGATGCTTGGGAGAGGTCTTTTCCTTTCTCTTCCTTTCCCTCCCCATAATTCACTCCAAACAAGAGCTTTCAAATTTGTTGTAGGTGTGGGGACTGCATGTTTCCCCTATGGCACTGTAGTTTCACCTAGGTATCTTTAACCTCATATAATATCTCTCTCTCTCTCTCTCTCTCTCTCTCTCTCTCTCTCTCTCTACAATGATTAGGAGTAATGTTCCATGCATGTATCTCATAATGTTTTATGTATCTCAGAACGTACACGACAATTTTTTTGTAGCTATTCAGTTTTATACATATGATAATATATAGAAGTGATACGAGCATCTTGAGTTGATGTTTTGGCAGGTTTTCTGTTTGAAATCTAAAAATATGAAGTAATATCTAATTACTGCATATATACAAAGCTGATTTATTAAAAATATTATGGTATATGTTGTGAGGTCGCAAAGATTATTCAGTGTAATGGCCGACCAACCCTAAACTCTTTTATTAGTGTTTGCATATCTTTGTCTCTTACAAAGTGATTCCAAGATTGTGGAGCAGGCTTTAGAGGTCAAACCTACAGGACTAATTTGGTCATTGAATAACATATACATTGTTTTATATACTAAAATACAAAATTTAGTAATGGAAAGAATGCCCTCAAACACTGTGCTCACAGTTGCGCGCATATGATGTTCCAATTCAACATCTTTCTCTTATGATAAATATTGAGGATGAAATAAAATTTTCTTCTTTTTTTGGTATTTTAAAGCTTATGCACAAAGCTCTATTTGACTAAGATGTTCAACCTAATGTGACACCTTGATAGTTCTACCTGGAATAATATGAAAGAGTATGTGGGCTTATATGTGAAGGGCATATCTAAGTAAATAATTGAACTTAAATATTTTGGGTTGGTGGTTTCGACCAAATGAGTTACTAATACTAGTGGGGTTGGATTGTTACAGTTAGTATATTAAAACCGATTTATCAATGAAAGTGTGAGGTGAGTCTTGCATTATCCGATAATTTTGGGTTACGTGATGATTGGATTGATAGGAACGTCGAGACCTAGAACGAAAAAAGTATGTGATATTTCAATAGTCCCACATCAGATAATATGGAATAGTGTGTGAGCTGAGGCGTTACACCAGAGCGCTCTAAGAGCTTGTTCACTTGTAAACTAAACTAACCCATCAACAAAAAAAAACAAACAAACAAACAAACAAACAAACAAATCACCATTCAGCATAACAGTGCATGTGCTATTTAAAAAAAAAAAAAAAAACAATGCCGTGTGGAGGAAGAACGCCCATAGGTCGTGAACTTCTTTTCTCCGAGAAAAAGCAAATACGGTGTCTGAGGAATAAGCATCTGGTTAAATCTGTGCCAAAAGCCGCGGTAAGATAGAGGATGCAAGCGTTATCCGAAATGATTGGCATAAAGCATTTGTAAGTGGCTTTTCAAGTACGCCTTCAAATCCCAAGGCTCAATCTGAACAAGCGGCGAAAACTACCAAGCTGGAGTACAGTAGGGGCAGAGGGAATTTTCGATAGAGTGGTGAAATGCGTATTTTTTTTTAAGGAATCCTCTTGATTTGACCCCATAAGCGGAAAAAACTATCCGATAGCATGTTGCCACCAGAAACAGAATCCTGTATTTCTTTCAGAGAATCTCCTAATTGTTCCACAGCAACTAAAAAGAGGTTCTTTAATCAGAAAGAATTCAGTTCAAATGTAGGATACCTATCCAGAAGTTTTTGCAACTCAATCATATGTGATGGAATCATCAAAGATTTGATCTTTTCACTAGAGGCTTGGGAAACAAAGAGAAGGAAAAGGATTGATCCCCAGCATTTATTGATCGTAGATGTATCCATATCAATGGATGGGGTGACTTTTTATTTCGATGAATCATTTCTTCGAACAAAAGAAAATTCTGTAAACACTTACTTGAAATCTCACTTATGAAAGTCCGTTGTGGAAGAATCTTCTGATGAATTGGCCATGATATATCTAATCCATGCATAATATCATGACAAATGGATACAAATTTTTGACCGCCACTTAGTATCGGCAATGGGTCCGAAAAAGTATCTAAAAGGATAAAATTTAGATATTTGCATTCTATCGAAGTAAGGAACCATGATATATATGCTTGGAACAGATTCCATTTTGAGAGATTTGAAAAAGTGCTATATCGTTGAAAGGTTCTATACGTCTCCTCGTCTCAACGCATTTCTTTAGACAAAGACTCTATTGTTTTCTCTTTCCGAATGGTAAATATTTCTCAGAACATGGAGTATGAATCAAATCCATGTTTGAATTGAAACTGAGATACTAATACAAGTTCTTCCTTTCTAAATTAGATAGATTCACATATGAAAAAGGCTGACAATAATTTTTTTCCAAACAGACTATTTGTTCCTCTATTAGAAGTGTTGTAGAAATGTCTGTGATCTAGTAAATAGCTCTACGAATGAATGGATCGGATCAAATTAGAAAATAGAAAGATTTGTACAAGTTATATGTTTCGTCACCACATTGTGGAAAATCGTTATGTATGAATATTTCAGATACTCGTGACTCGATTAGTAAAATAGTCTTTCTCTCTCCAAAACAAGATATATATATATATATATATATATATATATATATATATATATATATATATATATATATATATATATATATTACCAACACACAAAAAAAATATTTTGTTGCGAATGAACAAGATATTGAGGAATTATCCAATAATTATTGATACGGGTTTTTTCCACGAATCTTTTGTTACAATAGAACAAGAAGTGATATCACTACAATAAAATTAGGTTATAGGGACATAGGTTTATGACACTTTTGTATAAGTGTCCTATCTATATTCCACCTATATCCAAAATTAGGTTATAAGGACACATTTTTGGGACACATTACAAAAATATGTCGCTATACACCCTAGCGACGGCACATATAGCAACACTTACAATAAGTGTCGGTATTTTTGTCAGCGATACTTTTTTTAGATTTTAGAAACACTTAAAAGTGTCGTTATAGCCTAATTTTGTTGTAGTGTATGGATCATTCAAGAATCGAATTGAAGTCGATTTGCTTTATAAAAAAGAAGAAATTAATGAACTTCCATAAAATGGTTTTAGGGGATTTAGCCAATTGTATCGATCATGGGATATTGTTGAGAAATAGGAATCCGTGTAATCAAAGAATTTTCTGCGATTATTTCTAGTATGGAATGAGTCAATCATCCGCTTTGGTATCCTTTTGAACAATAATAGTAATATTGTTCCTCCATTGATAAAGAATTTTGTTCTTTGGAAAGTATTATGATCATACAATAAGAAGGGTTCAAATGAACCATTTGAACACCTATTGATTCTAACTACTGATTGCAGAGTTGATCATTCGAACCCTTTAATTTATAGATATGGATCTCGGACCTATGAATGGGGATATTCTTGATACTCACAGAGGAAAAGTGATTTGGACAAAAAAAATAAATAAATGACTTGGGCAAAAGTAAATGTGTGACATTTTAATAACTCCATATCAGATAATATAGAAGAGTGTCTGAGGTTAGGCATTACACCCAAACTCTACAAGCTTGTTCATTTGTAAACCAAACTAACCCATCCACATGTATTAATGCATGTGCTATTTTCAAAAAAAAAAAAGAAGAAAAAAAAAAAGAAAGCATGTTAATGATGCTGATTTGCAATAAATGTGACTTTAATGTAGCTATTGCATCTCTTTTGCCATGTTACTTTTAGTCTTAACTTTCCCTTCAATGCCATTCAAAAGTTGCAAGCACACATACATGCACAAAATATCTAGGCTTTAGTACCATATCTTTTTAGCCTTTTTCATCATTAAATATATGTAGTAGTGTAGTTATGACCATTAAATCTAGATTTGTGACAGGAGCTGATGGAAACAAAATACCAAATCAAGATGATAACTATATTTGCAATTTGAATAAAGTTGTTGTTCAAAAAAAAAAAAAGAAAGAAGAAAAAAAAGTACCAACCTAGAATTTGAGAAAGATTTGGGCTATGTGTGTTTGTTGCTTTAGCTATAACTTTAGCTTGGTGGAGGAATGGATTGCTAGCAAAACATAGAAGTGATTCAAATTTCTCATTAATTATTGGTATTTGTTTATTAGCTAATGTAATGGGATGGAATCATTGAAGGACGCACCGACAAATCTAAATTTGAACTTACTATTGTGCTTTGGACTCTAATAAAAACACAATTTTGTATACTAACTCCTCGACAACCCCTTCAGTAGGGTTGGTGTTTAGTAACACGTCGATTCGATATACGCTGACTATTGTGTGGATTCGTTTTTTAAACAATTTTTTTACTCGATAAGCGGAAGTCATAGATAGACCTAAGCAAAACTGAGCTGACCCACGCGACAAGGCTCGGGGACAGGTACTGTGAGTGTCGCCGATTTGGTCGGGCTTGGCTTCATTTATTGGGTCAGGCTGGTATTAAAAATAGGGACTCAAACAATCGGACTGAGCCCGGGCACTCTATTTCTCGGGTTTCTATTATTCGATAGGGTTCAACCCGGCCCGGCAAACAATATCCAGGCCCAAAGTCGTGTTAGCTTCTCCTTATCGTTGACGTATTTTCTGTACTGTACTCGACTAGAATTCGAATTAATTTTATATTATATAAAATATATAAATATTTAATATTATATTTAAATTTGTATTTTAAAAATTTAGATTTAATATAATATATTTTAAAATATGGTAAAAAGGAAAAAACATTTTGGATTTGAATTTTCGGTTCAGATTCGGGTTTCAAATTTTTGATCAGGCTTAAGATTTGGATGTAAATTTTTAAAATCCACGGATTTGAATTTTGAATTTGATAGTCTGGTTCGAATTTTTAAAAACTCACCCGAACCTTGTGGAGGGTTACATACTGTTTTGTTCCTTGCTAAGCATTACCACAACCAAGTGAGCTTTAAAAACACAAAAAGGAAAGGAAAGGAAAGCAAAGGAAAAGAAAGAGGGGAAATAAAGCTTCTAAAGAAGCAGAATTTTCCCACTATTACAGGGAGAGTAACAAACAGATGAGCATTATAGAAGCACTTGCTCAAAAATTTCGCCTAACCACTTCCTCCTAAAAAATTCAGCACAGCAATATAATAATGGAATGAATAAAAACAAAAGGAAAATTTGCTACCAGCTATAAACACACCAACAAAGTATTACAATCTCAAACCCCCCCCCCCCCCCCCCCCCCCCCCCCCAAAAAAAAAAGTGTTCTTTCAAATCTATGCTCCACTTCTCGAATCAAGAAGAGATGCTGTACAGCTCTGTTGCAGACTACAATTGCGGCAGAGGCAGAAGCAGAAGCAGAAGCAGTTTGTCGTTTTCCGATGCGGCGAATTCCCCCTATTTGAGTATAAAAATGAATGAACCAAACAGAATTCATATACAGAAAAAAAAACACCCTCTTGTGGCCTCGCTTCATTATCATTAATCTGAAAGAAAATCTTCAAACTCGAGATCCTCCTGTCTAAGGAAGAGATCGTAATCTGAGCCGGTAACATTTCTCGCGCCTCCTCCCAATAGAGGTGCATCTTCTCCATAATCTAAGTCTGAAAATTGCTTCTCTTCGTCATTATAATTATTGTAAGTTGGCTCGCCAACACTTTTACCTCCTTTTCCACTACTACTATCAATGCCGTTCAGCGCGAGGAGAGCGGAGCCCTCTCCTGTCTTAGCTTCGGCATTCTCACAAATACAAGTCGAGGGGTTTTCATGGAATTCGCCCCTCCCCGGCCTCACCTCCTTAGGCTCTCCCATGAATCCTCTCTGATAGGTCCGCACCTTCGAGGCGAACACCTCCCAAGACATGTTCGCGCGGCTCAGAAACAAGGAGTAGAGTTTCTTAGCGTTCGGTCTTATGGTCCTCTTGTGCCCAAAATATCTCCTGATATAAGTAAATCAATTAGAGTAAGATGATAACCTAGATATGATCAAAGCCAAAAAAAACCCCCCCTAGGTTCCTCTTTATGAGTGGCGGGGCATTTTATTAAAGGTATATATGTAAAAATTTAAGTTCCTTTGAAGAACGTATAAAATAAATAAATAAATCAAGTTTTATAGGAAATCTTGTGATATTCTATCTAACTAGATAATTTTGCAGGTAAGATACAGAAAAAGTGTAAATGTCGAGCAAAGACCCAAAGCTTACCTTCGGCCAGCTAAAATTCTAGCCATGTTCCCGTTATTATTGGTCACAAATGCATCACTCCCATCGCATACGATAAAGTCGAGAGCGGCCATACGAGATGAGAATGACGAAAATGCAGCCAGCTCCTCCTTGCTGGCTAAAGTTTCCTTTGAATAGAAATTGGGAAAGAGTGCTTTCAATGGTGCTAATGTCTCTTCACCACCATAAATTTCGCCAGAGGCCACATAGATGTGAACATTATCACCATAGCCCAGTGCCCTCAGCATGAGCCCTACCTCTTCTGGGGTTAATGGGCACTTCCCATGCCTTCTTTCTTTATCTGGGTTGCTTACCTGTATATATTTCAATATTTAAGACATGCATGAAACAGCTTAGTATTGTGTAATTTGGGGTTGAAAATTGCTAGACTTACATGCAAAGTTTTCCACCTCTTGCGTATTGCACCAAGTTCTCTCTTTTCCTTTTCTCCCCCGCCATAATAGCACCCAGAAAAGGCAAGCATATCAGGTTCAAATCTGCCAAATTGTAAGCAACCTTATTGGTAAGAAAACTTCTTCGGCCATCCTACTGACATGTATTGAACAGCGTGAAGAGTATAATTTAAAATCCAAAACTATTTTGCCAAAAGAATGCTACTGGGAATGTATGGTAATAACAGCCCCAGTTGCAATACATTTCAAATATAAAGCAAGTATTACAACAGTAATCCCCAGAAAGAAAAGGGTAATGTTTTTAGAAGCATTTATTTGGGTTCTAGAAATAAAAGGAAAAAGAGTATTAGAGGAGAGAAAGAAACTACAGAATTAGCGCAGAAAGACGAGAATTCAACATCTATTACGGTGTAACAGACTAAGTTATAGTCACAAAGAAAACAGATATCGGATGTTAAATGCGAAGAAATTTGACTAACTGTATGTCAAGAAAACCTAAAAAATTAAACATTATGAAGCCAGATAAGGAAATGTAAAAGAAAATTCAGAACGGATAACTGAGGTATAAAAAGATCTGAGTCAATAAATCAGGTATAGGGCCAGCCAATTTCTGTATCTTATCAGCTGGATCGAGAAAGTCTCATGTATGTGTAATCAGTTGACTTCTCATAACCCAGCTATGTAGAACAAGGAGCAGAGCTTAATAAGAATTTGACACACACACACACACACACACACACACACACACACAGAGGAAAAGAATATTCTTAAAAAAGGGCTTACCTAAGGTGAAGGGCGATGAAATAATTGCTTTTTGCCCTCATTCTGTGTATAAGCTTTTCACCCATTTCTTGAATTGGATCAGTAAATCTCAAGGCGTGATAATTTACTCTGCACCTCAGCTTTTGCAAGTCAGTATCCAACTTGTTTGCAAGTCTGTAGTCGAACTTCGTCAGCTGAACCACCTGCACAGATCACGAAGCACAGTTGCATGGGCTACACACCTCTATCTACAGGGACAAACTGAAAACCAAACTTTAATTTACCAACAAAAGCAGATAGAAAAAAGCAATGAAACAACTGAAAGAATATCTCGCCTTCTCTTCTGCCATAGGTTATGTAGTCTGTAGGTGAAATTGTCTTCTAATACTATTATGTACAAGAAGCTTCTGTCATTAAATGATTAAATTACAGCCTCAAAACGAGTTTTATCTACTAAAGGGCTTCGAGTTTTGGCTCATGCAATGAGAGAGAAAACCTCCAAAAATTCCTTTAGACACTGAAATATTTAACTCAAAGAAGAACAATCAGTATGGGAAGGTTCTGAATTCTACAAATAAAGGATGTGTTGCATACATATGTTAGTAATTAAGTACAGGTAATGCATACAACATGCAGCATGTATTCTTCATGTGTTAGATACTATTTTGGTCATATGTGTTAGTTAATTATAGGAGGCCCCAAATCTATAATACTAAACATACATGCATATGATAATTTAATGTGATATAATTATTTCATAGGTCTGTTCAGCAAAGTCAAGCAATTCACAAATTCTATGTACAATCTCATGATGCCTAAACATTCTCTTAGACTTCCAACCAATTCTATTTACAGTAACATTTGAAAACAGTATCATGCGCTAGATTAGTCATTGCATCTTGAAATTTGTCTCCTTCCCCTAAATAATTAAATTAGAAAGATTACCAGCTATAAACTTGCTATATATGCATTGGTCCATTCTCTATTTTAAACTTATAAGAGAATAATTGGCGCCTTTCAAACTTATTTGACTACTTTCTATGCAATTGCATGTTTTGAACTGTGCCACAGCAGAAGTTTTCCTATTTGTGTTGTCCTTTGTAGTAGCCAAATATAGCAGCGAATGAAAGTATGAGATTCAAGGCAAAGAATATAAATTTAAATCTCAAACATTATTTGATGTAAATTACAAAATGAAAAATTAGCAAGTTTAAATAAGCTAGCTTTTACATAACTGTAGTAGTTGTCCTCTCTGCTGGCATCAAAATAAACAAAGAGTAGTACAAATCATAGTCTGCATACTTTCAAACGGATGGAACAAAAATAGTACAGATTTGGATGAATTAGATATTATTCAGAAGAACTATTACATTCTAACACCTTGGCATATGATGGATATACTTGATGCATTTGCTTATTAAACTTTTAGATTTCAACCAAATAGATCACGCTAAGCAGCATAAGCTACCACTTCAGAGAAGAGTGTCTTGCAGAAATGACCCATAATTTTTGGAATTTGACAAGAAAATAAAAACGCAATCAATGTCATCTTTTACTCGATCAGCTATTTTCCTGAATCCTGAAAGAATGTCCTGTCAGTTTCAGTTTATTTTCCTGAATCCTGGAAGAATGTCCTTTAGTTTCAGTTGAAGTGTGCATGAGTGAACTCGTAAGATATAAGCCAGCATTGCAGTCAGTAGTCACTAGCTATATATGTATGTATGGAAACTCAAGCTCCCATAACTATGGGCAGTTCAGTCAGAAAAAGAGTACAACAAATCTCATTTGACAATTTAATATAAAACACAAGTATAACAAATCTCATTTGACAATTTAATAGAAAACACAACACATGGCAATTGGCAAGTAATATAATCTTCTGAATCAATTAATTCTCCTTGCACATTAAGAGAAACTTCGAAAAGCTAAATCATAGCACAAATCAAATGATAACGTGAATCATCCTAGTCAATAGTTGATCTTTTGGGCGTCAGTATACTTGGTTCTTTTGCTCTAATTTTTCTCCAGAGGAATTCAGCATCAATATCAAGGGCTAAAAAGAAATAGCTGGTTAATAACAAAATAGTACTTAGTCCTGCAATAATGTTTTCCATGTTTTGAATTGTGCTGTAGGTCAAAAAATGGTTTGAATGACCATATATGCTAATAAAGAGAAATGGAGAGGTTGAAAGCCAGACAAGGAGTGGGGATCATGGCCATCTTATCTTGTCTGTTTACCTGTCATTTGCTACTTTTTACTTTCACACCTTCAATATTTCTCTCTCAATCAAGAATTACCAAGCGAGACAGAAGCCAAATAATATTCAATATGTTTAAAAGAAAAAAAAAATCAAAAAAACATTTCATCAATAAAATATATGAGATATACAAAAACATGTTTGCTGGTAGATTTAGGACTAAAAAATTGAACCTTCACATCAGTAAAGCAAGGCTATGTGTTGGGGCATAAGAAGTGTGCCTTTGTTAGTCCTGATTTGGAGAGAACTTCAAAAAAAAAAAAAAAAAAGAAAGAAAGAAAATAGAAGAAGATAAAAGCAAGCAAACTAAAGAATACAGCATATTGATAGACCTTTCCATCGGAACAAATCTTGATAAATTTCAGTAACTCACATGCTTTTTCAGAAGAACAGGTAAGACACGATTTAAGTAGCATCTTTTAGTACATTTCCGTGGAACACGCATTGTATAAGGGCCCCTGATAACCTTCCCACCCTTTTTAGGGAGTTCTTTTATAATCTTCACATCTTTTGCAAGAGTAGAGATAAACCAGTTGACATCAAAAATTTCCGAGAAATCACTGCACAGGATCAGTAAAAGTGCACAATGTATTCCCGAATTCAGCTTGGAATATTCAACAATGCTAAATGACCAATAGGAAAAGAAACATAAAACTACTGGTAAGTAAACAAACCTAGCATCTTTCCAGAAAGATCTCTGGTCCAGCTTAGGAACAACAAGGGTGGTATTTAAAATGCGTGCTGCAACAACAGCATCAGTTATCTGAAACAAAAGGTGAAGATCTGCGTAAGTTAACTAGGCAACACTCAAGCATTGCTTTCAAGATTAGTAGTAAGACAGATATCTATGGCAGAGTCTGGAGATTGTGCATGTCTGCTGTGTGAAACAATCAAAAGTTACCGACGACCATTATAGTACACTCTATGCAGTGATCACTAATGGAAGCCCTACTTGATGGTTTCATTAAGTCAACAATGAAGAACTATACCAGTTATGGAAACAGTTTTAGCTTGCCATAACTCATACCTGCATTTGTGCATGGAAGCAAAATGTAGAAAGCTAAAATAAGCAAAATTTTAATTGAACGATTCCAGCAAACAAGCACATGAGAATAAATGCAGAACGACTCACTCCTGTTCTCTGCTGGTTTAAACCACCACTCGTCGCAATCATCAAGTATCTATCCGGGTACGTTATAGCTTTGGCTTCTGCAGAATAAGAAGACAAGAACACATTTTCAGGAAACATAACCTAAGAAAGAAGAAACACAATAATGTCTCCAATTTCTGCTCAAATTGTCACTTTATACTCTTCTCTATAAAACCTCAGAAATCTTAATACCAAAACAATGAACTTCAAATGGGAAAGGTTTGAGAAATCCACTCATTCTATCAATAATAGAGTGGTAATTCACCAAATTAATCCAATTTTGCATCAATTTAACGATCTACATGTACCTGGAAACTTGCTACTCGCATTGCTACATCCGTAGTAGAACTTAGATACCTCCGAACCCCACAGATCATTCCTCAAGCTCTCTCCACCACGCTATAAAACGAATCAACACTAATCAAACTAAAATAGCAGATAAAACACCATAAAACTGGGGCATCACTACAAAGTTACACTCACCGGAACGTGGAAATTTTCCTCACCAACCGCGTTTCTTCGGAAATCACCAGAATTTTCCAGCTTCAGAAGGTAAAGAGTAGAGATCAAGCATCGGAAAAGGAACCAATGAGGGGATAGATTAGGGTTCCGACGGTACCGCGAGATCGGAGGAGGGAGAGGAGGAGCTGTTGCTGCTGAGGCGGAGGCGGAGGCGGCGGCCATCGGAGAGGGAGGAGGAGGAGTGGTGGTCGAGGAGCGGCGGCGCGAGGAAGGAGAGGAGCGCTAGGGCTACGAGGAGGAGCAACGCGGCGGCGCTGAACGCTGACGCGGCGTCGATCTGGCATCTGCGGCGGTGGTGGTGGTGGTGCCGCCGCCGCGCGGCGGCGAAGGCCTTCATCGTCTCCCCCGCCCCCTTCTTCGCGAACCCTACGTCGACGAAGACGATGGAGCTCTGCGTCGTCGTCGTCTTCGTTCTCGTGGAGTTGTTGGAGGTATATCCATGGCGCCGCTACAACGCGCCCCTACAGTGCGCCGCTACAGTGCGCCGCTGTGTTGTTCCTTTTGAGGAGCAGGGACACGATCACACGAACGAGCCTCGACACTTTTAGTACAAATAAATAAATAAATTAATTAATAAATAAAGTTTGTGTTGTAATTGCAATATAAGTGGAGTATTGGCTTGATATTTACGTAGAATTTTTTTTTGTAGGAAAATTTAAAAATTTTAAAAATCTACTTTTTCATATGCTCAGATTTTAATAATTATTTAGAACTATATAGCAAAAGTTAGAGGTTTAATTATAAAAAAAAGTAAAAAAATAATTCAAAACTAAAATAAATTTTGAACTTTTTATGTAAAAATTCTATTATGGGCACTTTATTATCTTTTATTCCAATTTTCATTTTTGTTTCCTTGGTGGGAAAAGAATCTTTTTATTTTGTTTATTTTACGGGAGAAAAGATGAAATTGTTTTTAAAATAAAAAAAAAATAAATTATTTAATAAAGTTTAAAATTGTACTATATAGGAAAATTTATGCACATAAAAGTGTTTATTTGTGATTACAATACTAATTATGGATAATTTTATCAATTAATTTTTTGATCACGTGAAATAACTTATTTATTTCAAACTAATTAAAGCAATATTAAAAGATTGTTGTACAAATAAAATTTTCAAATATTAATTTTTTTTCCTCTTTTATTTTGGAACTAAAAGCTCATAATTACATCAAAAAAAATTCAGGGACCGAAATACTATTTCCGAAAAATTTAGGGGCGTGCATGCATATCTGACCCAACCACCTCATCCGAATACGAAACTCCACGCAGCGAATCTGAACCGTTGGATCAGTATACGGTTCACGGTGATGCATCACCAACCGTTCCTCGACCCAATCAACCCACGTAATCTCATCTCAACCGTCGAATTACTGCGCTATTCCCAAAGATATGCTAATCCTTCGGATGAAAATGTATACAGACACCCTCAACTACAGCACATTTTTATATACACCCTCAACTATTGCTAAGAAAAATACTACTTGTACACTCCAGAGGTGTACGATGTACATCCCGTTTATTTCAGAATGAAATAAATTTTATTAATTATTTCAAAATAATCAGTGAATAAATTTTTACTCTGAGATAAATAAAATATACATCGGACATTCATTTTTTACTCTAAATTTTTTTATTTTATTTTTAACCCCTATAATTTTATCTTCGCACCCCATGAATGACTTTAGCTTCGGCTCAAATAAATTTAGTACTAATTTGCAGATTTACTATATAAAATTCGTAAATATTTTTTGTACATTCTCTTTAGGGTATATATTTTATACTTTATTTATCTTAGGGTGGAATAAATTTTATTTGTCATTTCGAAGTGATAAGTGAAAGACTCTTTATCTTAAGATGGGTAAGATATATATCATACGCTCCAAATAAGGTGTATGGATAGTTTTACTCTATAAAATTTGTGTATTCATATATTTTCTAAATTAATAATATATTTTTTCTAATATTTTTTTCTATTAGAAAAAAAGCATGCTATCCGTACATTTTATTTGGAATATACGATGTACATCTTATTCATTTTAAAATAAAAATATTTTATTGATCATTTCGAAATGACCAATAAAATTTATCTACTCTGAAATAGATGGGGTGTACTATTAGTATTTTTATTTTGAAAAATACTTCTTATACACTCAAAATCCGATGTATATCTTACACCCCACTCATCTGTGGTGAGGTGAACTTCACTGATCACTACGAAGTAACCAGTGAAAAAGTCTCCAAACCCGATTTCGAATGTACATAAAATACTTTTGATACACCCAAAAGTGGATGTATGATATGCACCCATTCATCTTGAAGTGAGGTGAATTTTATTGATTATTTTAAAATGATTAGTGAAGAAGTCCCCACTGCATAATGAATGAAATGTATATCGAACATCCAAAATTTGGTGTGTGAAATATTATGGCTCATTTTTAAAAGATATCAATTGAAAAGAAAAATGTAAGAACTAATTTCGAAATAATCTATAAGTGAGGGGGTCGCAATACATTTTTATCCGATCCTTCTCAGCGCCGGCGAAATCGCCCCCCAACCCCGCCCCTGTTCTCCTCTCTCTCACTCTCTCTCTCTCTCCCCCATTTCACTACAAATATAGCAAGAGAGAGAGAGAGAGAGAGAGGGGGGGGGAGAGAGCTCATGTATTCGCTAATGGCGTTGAAGCCTCTCTCGGCCCCCTTGTCCCCTTCGTCTCCCTCTCGTCGCCTCTTCACCTCGGCCTTTGTCTCGGTCTCGGCCTCGATTCGTTACCCCTCGTTGAAGAGGAGGAGCCCGCGACTCCCGAAGCTCGCGCGAGCGTCGCAGGACCCCAACGCGGTCGCATCGAATGGCGATGCCAAGCCCCCCAACGGGAATTTGGTACTCCTCGATTACTCCGGTGTTTGCGTCATCTCGTTTGGTTTTGATTCGCGTGTTCGGAATTATGTTCTGGGGTGAATGTGATTGTTTCGGTTGATCGTTTTTTGGTGTTCGATCGATCAGAAATTGTAGTAAAAGGAAGGTTTTTCCTACTCTTTGATGCTAAAATTGTTTATTGTGTAGATATGGGAAGGGCTTAGGTTCGGAAGGGGAGTGTGAATTTAGGTTTAGGGTGAATTCAATTGTTTTGATTTTTGAGGATTTTGAACTGTTCGTTTTGATCATCCTTTAGCATGAGATATGTCATATAACACGGCGAGAATCATGCTTTATGATTAATCACATTAATCACATTCATTTCTGAGAACGTAGCATGCATGCTACAGCCTAATTACTATTTCTCTGATATTTACTCTTGTAGAACATCCTAAGAGCCTCTGATTTTGGCCATTTTAGTACAATATCTCTTATTAAGCATATCTATCTTGAACAAAATGACTCATCCATGCCGGCGGAAATGACTATATTTTGATACTTCTCTACTTCATCATGGTTGTCATATTATCCAATAGTCATGCCTTGATGAAGAAAGTGTGAGCTATAGCTATTTCTTCATTTGTTGCACTTACACATGAGATTTGAGCTAATTTTCTTGCAGCTAGCTATTGCTCTTTATCTAGTGTTGTATAATGTTACTAGAATAATCTTTCAGATGCATCACATGTGGCTTCCCTGAAATTTTTTGCTTATATCTACTCCATGTCCTCAGCAGAAAAGCAGGAGGGAGATCCTTTTGGAATATGTAAAAAATGTACAGCCGGAGTTTATGGATTTATTCATAAAGAGGGCACCACAACAGGTAGATTCATCTGATCTTCTCCTCTCTTGAAAATTGTCGTTTTCTTTTCTTTATATTCTGAAGAGAAGGCATTTAAGTTCATGTCTGACTTTGCCCAGAAATTCTATTTTTTTGAGGGGGCGAATTATATACTTGAGCATGCTAAAAATCTCATGTTTGTGAGCTAACTTCTATGTGCTTTTCTTTCTCTTGGAGGTTATTGAAGCCATGCGCCAAACTGTGACAAATATGATTGGAACACTTCCCCCTCAGTTCTTTGCAGTTACTGTTACAACGGTATGCTCTTTTAGATATTTGTTTTATTCGGGATCTGCAACATATCCATTTTTCTACTAGCTTAATGCATATCACAATTAACTGGGATTCTGATGCTTTTTTCTTTTTTCTTTTTTCTTTTTTTGTGGAGTAGGTTGCCGAAAACCTAGCACAGCTTATGTACAGTGTTATGATGACCGGCTACATGTTTAGGAATGCACAGTACCGTCTGGAATTGCAACAAAGCGTTGAACAGATTGCCCTTCCTGATCCAGAAGACAAAAAGGTATTTTTTTACTCTATAGTTGTAAAAAGCAGCCTATGCCGCTGCATATGTCGTTCCTTGACTTAAACACACCGCATATTGGTATGTGGTAGTATATGCAGTAGATCCGCATAGCAGGTCTGCTGTGCTGTTAGAAACACACTAGCCCTTGCGTCCTAACTTTCTAACCATTCATCAATTTTGATGGAGAGAGAGAGAGTAAAGTGTATGCTTGCATGCTACTTTTTGGGCGAGTTAATTGCAATTTTATGATAGTATGGAGGTCATCTCAAATATTCTGCTAGCATGACAAGTATGATGTTGATGATATGAGAAGCATAGAGCAATCAATTAGGTAACTAATGCCTTCAAAAGTCAATCAAATGAAACCCTAGGCATGCTTTAAATCATGAGGAAGCTCGTGATAGAGTATAAGCACTGTTTGTTGCTGCATATTTGGGATTCCAACTTATTCAAGTTATACTATTTTACCATTGCCTCGAGCTGGCCACTGTCAGCGAAATAATGCTTCGATAGCTTTTAGGTTCTGTAATGCAGCAATTGCTTTTCTCAATTTCTTCTGCGTAATATATGTATATAAGTAGATATAATGTCTATATATACTTCTGTTCCTTTTCCTTTATTTGTCTCGGTATGATTGTTCTATGACACACTTGTGTTGATCTTCATAGGATTCACCAGATTACGCCCCTGGTACCCAAAAAAAAGTGTCTGGAGAAGTTATTAGGTGGAATAAGATCACTGGCCCTGAGAAGATGGATGCTGTTAAGTACATAGAATTGCTTGAAGCTGAACTTGAGGAATTGAATCATCAGGTTGCTCGAAGGTCTTCAAAGGGGCACAACGAACTTTTGGAGTTTCTAAAATCCCTAGAACCTCAAAATTTGAAGGTATAAAGAATTTCTGATGCTGCTAGTCACGTTATTTATACATGGCTTGGCTTATTAGATGTTTAATTGACATTCCTGACATTTTTCCTTTTCTATTATTATTTGTGTGAGTAATGAATATTGCTAAAGTTTGCATATTTTTCCTTCTTCTACGGACTGCTTTCTTTTAGATTTATTGAGGTATAACAGTGTAAAACAGATAGTGTTAGTTTCTACCCAACCCAAAAGGATGATTCTTCTTGTCTTTGTCGCGTAGCTTAGCATCCTGTGTTCAATATTTTTTTCGATCAATCAAGTAAACATCTGTCTTCTGTATGAAATCAAGTGGTGTGTTCTTTTGTAATTCCTTCATCGGCATCTCTCCTTGTTGTACCCTCACTAGAAATTGACAGATGATGGGGAACTGAAAGTATATTGACATCTTTCTGGAGTGACAACTGATGAAGAGGAAATTTTCTATTTCCGCCCTTTTCTGCTTCCGTTAGAATGTGTTTTAATCATGATCAAGATCTTCACAGTTTGAATTGAGTTTGTCTTATTTGTTTAAACAGTGGATGTTAATAATTCATTGTGAATCAAAACAACCTGACTGACATCACATCCAAAAGTCTTTCTATAAATTAGTCGTTATGAATGTGAGATTCTCATGATGAACCACTAGTTTGACATGAGCCATTTTGAATTTCTACGAGGTTCTTGTCAATGAGAAGATTTGGAAAGTGCTGGGCTTTGTCATTACGTTAGACCTGTTGAGTGTCAAATTCATCCACCTTATTATTGTACTCTTGACTCATGTAATTAGGGAGCAAGGATTTAAGTGTCGTGGCACAGAGTCGTGCCGAAAACTTGCCGGCACGGTGCGTCCCAAGCGGTGCCGATGAGTGCCGGTCACAAAAAATATATAGATGCCGACAAATAATGCCATGAAATTTTTATTTTTCTTTAACAACAAATATGTTTAATTACTTATTATGTATCTTTATCAAATCTTTTGAACTTTATTAAGAAAATTATTTAGTAATTTAAAGAAAAGAAGATTTTCAGCTTTGTCATCGGCACAGGGGTTGTATTGTGCCGGTATCTTGTTGGCACGATACGACACGGTGGATACGGACCGTATCGATGGATACTTAAATCCTTGTTAGGGAGTGACCTAATTATTTTTCTTAAGAAATGTCTGAATTATTGCATGAGATGCTGGCCTTTTTATTCATCTATATTTGTTCATCTTTGAAGTGCAAGTAAGTCGAAGAACAAGTAGAGCATAAATTGTAATCCAAAGTTGATTTAAAAAAAGTTGATATATCGAATATTTTGACAAAAAAAAGAACAGCTTAGTTTTGCTTACAAAGAAAATAATAATTTGGAACAACATTGTAATCAACAAATAATACTGCTGTTCGCCTTTATCTTTGTATATATCTAAATTGCATCTGTGTGGTGATAGAACAACATGGTGAATATATGCAGGAACTGACTAGTAGTGCTGGCGAAGACGTGGTTTTCGCCATGAATACTTTCATCAAACGCCTTTTGGCAGTTTCTGATCCTGCACAAATGAAGGTATATCTCTTCACTTTCACGCTCTCTTTTATGCTCTTCATAAATTTATCGTGCTAGTGAATTCAAACCAAGTATCTCATACTTGTTTTTCGTTTGGATTTCTCAAGCATGTTATCAGGTTATTTCAATTACTCTATTCTCTTTTTATAAGCTTTTTTATACTAAGGGCCATTTGGTTCACGGTTTATAATATTCCCGTAATCATCCATATTTTTCTATTGAAAATATTCAAATAATTGCCGTTCAACTCGTGGTGCGTAGTTGTAAAAGGTGTTAATGAAGTAGTGGAATCATTATAGATTCCTAGATGGTAGGAATACTAGATTATCATAGATTAGGAGATATTCTCATTTCCATGCTCGATGGGAATCATTAGTAGTCTCCGAATAAGAACATAATAGTTTTTAACAGCATTCCAATGCAAGTGACAAACTTGCCATTCCAAATATAAAATATACAACATTTCCAGAATATTACAAACCTTGAATCAAACAGCTCCTAAGTATTTATAATTCTCTCGCTGCATCTGACATAATTCCACGCATATTTTCCCTTTGCTTAGACTGCCGTGACCGAAACGAGCGCACCAGAACTTGCGAATCTGCTTTACTGGCTTATGATTGTCGGGTACAGCATACGCAATATTGAAGTGCGCTGCGATATGGAAAGAGTGCTCGGAACTCCTCCGAAGCTCGCCGAGCTGCCTCCTGGGGAGAACATATAGGACAGAGATTACATCGGATCAAGTTTTGATGCAAAATGAGGATAAACAAGAGTTACAGAAACGAACAACTAATTGAGGTAATTTATTGGCCCCACTCCACCAATTTACATATAGAATTTATAACCTAGAAAGCAGTTTCATAGGATCTATTCGCCTTTTGCGGTATGATATTGGGACTTCTTTGTCACTGCTACATTACTAATGGAACAGGGCATGTAATTATTGTATAACACATCTTTGAACTCATCTTATTGGTGGCAAGAGTTTGTTGTGTTATCAAATTTGAGTTGGACAATAACTATGTGGTTTGTGTCAGGTCTAATTAAGTTTACTTTGTTGTTTCTCTTTAGATAAAAACGTATAAACTTATCTGAACTATGAGTCGTTTTGATTGATTTGGCTACCTAACATTTCAATCTTTTGATTTTACTATCTAATCTTTTTAAGACGACGATATCTTGACTTTAAAATTTGAATTAAAGTTAAAGTGTCAACTAATTGAAAAGGTCAAATTAGATAGCTGCACATTTTTACCAGATTCAGAAACTTCCCATGTGCAATAATTGGCTCGGAATTAAGTGCATTGTGGACACTCAAATTTAGATCATGTGTTTCATTGGCCCTCTTATATAAAAAAAATAAAAGAAAAGAGTAATGGAAATAGACCCCTCCACTAATGGATACTTTTTTTTCAATCCCTTGATTGTACTTTTTCTAATTGACATATTCTTAAATTTGAATTTTTTTTTTTTTTTTAGCTATTTTAATTAGTTGAAGTGAAAATTTTATTATATTAGTTTATTAAATTGTTTTAAAAGATAATTCAAGTCGATTTGATGGAGTCAGTCAATAGATTTAATACAATTTTAATCTAACTAAATAAAATAATTGATTAAAAAAAATAAAAAAGTTAAAAAAAAAGAAGATTAAAGTAGAATGAACCATTGCAAAATGGTCTATGGTTGATGTCTCCATATATATATATATATTTCTACCTAAACAAAAACAAAGTCAACATGTAAATGAATCCAATTTGAAAGATTTCAAAAAATATAATTATCATTTTTTAAAAAATAATAATAATAATAATTAAAATAATGTCCAAATGTGAATGAATTGTCCAAACGTAGAACATGATTCTGATATGGATGGTGCTGATGCAATAATGGTGGTAGTTGCAATGAGTGGTGTATAAAAATAACAAAAACAATGGTGATAGCAATAATGAAGGGAATGATAGAGTGGGGTGACTTTTAGGGGTCATCTCAAGTGACCCCTCATCACACCCTGATCCTTAAATGGATGGGAGTGTAGGATGTACACTCCTTGGGAGTATCCATCTAGCATTCCTCTTAACAATAGGGAATGTATAAGTGTACACCTCCAAGGGTGTGTACATCTCACACTCCCAGCCATCTAAGGGTCAGGGTGTGAAGAGGGGTCACTTGAGATGACCCCTAAAAATCACCCCATCCTTAAATGGGTGGGGATGTAGGATGTACACCCCTTGAGGGTGTACACCTAGCATTCCTCTTAACAATAACCACAACCACACTTGTCACCACACACTACTAGTAATCAAAAGGAATATACTTTTTTAAGCCCCCACAAAGAATTAATTACAAACCTTCCTACTCTTAAGTATCATCAATATATTTATACCAGTAGCAAACCAGCTTCGTTATTATTAATTTACTTTTTATTATAAAATTTTTAAATTTACGATTGGTATTATTAAATATAATCTAAATTATTTAAACTATCTAGAAATCAAAATTCATATTTTTTCAATATTGTTCTCTTGTCCATCAAACGAATATAAAAATAAACGGTTGAAAATAAATATTTTTTAAAAAGTATTAATAAAAATATTATAATCAAAATTAAGAATATAAATTTTATTTTAAATAGTGTAAATAATGCTTTAATTAAAATTTAATTGATTTAGTTTTTTTTACAAAATGTCTCGTATCGTTTTGTATTTCTTTGATCATTAGATTAATGATGTCGAAAAAATTTAAAATATAGTTTCTAAATACTTCAAATCGTATAAATCATATTCAACGGTGTCGATCGTTGATTTGAAAGCTCCATCATCAAAAATAAATCAGTAAAAACGGAGCCCGTTTACTACCAATAGTATTCCAGCACAATTCTATTTATAATGGGTAAAAATGTATCGATCTTATCTGAACTATTTAGATTTAACTACCAAATCTTTATATAATTTTTATTATATATTTATAAAAATAAGTAATTATTTTAAATTTTAGAGTTAAAAAATTATTGACCAATTAAAATTAAATAAATTGAAAGATTCAATAATAATAATAATAAATTTAAAAAATTAAATAATCAAATTCAAATGATCCATAGTTTATATAAAGTTTATATATTTTTTTATCTAAATAATATATATAGCAACATCAATCAATACACCAGCAATATAAAATAATAAAATTTTAGAATCCAGTGCTCAGAATCCTCTCAAATAAACAATAGGAAGGGAATCTTTTGATCCTAATCCTAAAATAAGCTCGTGTATCACATGATTCATTATGTATGTATGAATTAATTAAAAAAAAATTAATTATGTGATGCAAGTGATTTAGTATAAATTTTATTGATTTCGATCATTTTTACATTCCAAGTAAAAAATATTTTAATTTTTTTTCTTTCGAATATTTATTTTGAAAAACAATTTTCGAAATCTAAGCGTCAAACATAAAGTTGTTCCGACCAAGTTTGGAGCCTAAATTTAATTGTTTAGGCCTTTATTCTTATATTTTTAAATTGTTTTAGAAATATTTTGTATTTTTCTAATTTGAGTCCGGTTACTCTATTATTTTTATTTAGTTTAGATTTAGAAATATATTATAATATATTATTTTCACTAATAATAAGAGTCGGTATTAATCTTGAGCAATGCTACATGTACACCCCGAAGGGGTGTACATCATACACCTCCACCATTTTAATGGTGACGATATTTTTTACGGGTCACATCAAGTGACCCATCATCACACCCCCATCTTTAGATGGGTGGGGTGTATGATGTACACCCCGAAAGGGGTGTACACATAGCATTTTCCATTAATCTTTTATATATATATATATACTTGTACCAGCACCAAGTAATTGGTACTTTTAAGTTTTCTACTGTTAGATCTATTCTTTTGATTAATTTTATTCATTAGATCATTCTATTCCACAAGCTCTCACTTCACCCAGAAATTCATTATCATCATAATCATACATTTTTTCATCAAAGGACTAAAAATCTGCAAGCACCAATAACTTTATACTTTTAAAATACTATCGATAGTACCAAGTAATTGGTGCTATCAAGTTTCCAGCCGTTGGATGAAAGAATATGCGGCTAGGATTATAGTGGTCTTTTAAGATTTTTACTATTCAACCAATCACCCACTAAATTCTAAGGAATCACTATCATCGTAACCGCATATTTTTTAATCTAATGGCTAAAAAATTGATAGCACCAATAGCTTCATACTATCGATAGTATTCCAGTCTAATTCATATATATATATATATATATATATATATATATATATATATATATATATATATATATATATATATATATATATATATATAGGGGTGTCAACGAGCCGAACACGAGCGAGCTGGGGTCGGCTCATGTTCGGCTCGTTTAATAAACGAGCCGAACACGAGCTGGCTCGCTTAAATATCGAGCTGAAAAATTCGGCTCGTGTTCGGCTCGTTTATTAACGAGCCGAACACGAGCTGGCTCGCGAACAACAAATTTGATTTTCATTCCTACTATTAAGTGTAAAGTTGAAAGAAAATTAAAAAAATAAAATTTTAATCTAATAATTAAAATTCATAAAAAATTAATGGCCTAAAATCTAAATAGTAAAGTTTATATATATATATATATATATATATATATATATATATATATATATATATATATATATATTCGAGCTGTTATCGAGCCGAACACGAGCGAGCTAACCCCAGCTCGTGTTCAGCTCGTTTATTAAACGAGCTGAAAAATTCGGCTCGTGTTCGGCTCGTTTACTAAACGAGCGATTCGATCTCGAGCTCATTTCGAGCCGAACACGAGCTGGCTCGCGAACAGCGAGCTGGATTGCCACCCATATATATATATATATATATATATATATATATATATATATATATATATATATATATATATATATATATATATATATATTGAATTTTATTGAATTTTTTTTTCCTTTCATATATTTTTTTTATATAAGTCAATAATCTGCAAAAATACGAGGGCCAATTTGATATTAAGATCAATCAAATATTATTAGATAAAATAAAATTAAAACAAAAGTATATACGGTGCGTAATACTCTCATCACAATATATGGAACATAAAAATTGACTTACTATCGTACTTTTGGAAGGATGCCAAATTAAAATAGTTTGCTAAAAGTTAAATAATTGAGATTCACATTTTCAAATTTAAAATCTAACTACTTTATTTTTTACAAAAAATAAATAAATAAACATCCCGGTGGGGCCGCATGCGGACGCATGTGAATCCACCGTCCAACGCCCTGGCCTGGGACGATCACGTCCGTCCATCATTTGAGCGCCGTAGATTAGTTGGTAACATCACGTGATCAACATGTCCGTACGTGTTCGCACGCCCCCACCACGTGCGCCCATAGCCACAGGTGGGCCCCACCGTCCTTTTCCGGTCCACTCTTAAAAAAAAATCAAAATGCCCGGTCCACATCCGGTCTAAACCGGGTCCGAGTTACGAGCGCATCGCCCTGACGTCGTGGCACATCGTGAGGCCGACACGTGGTGCTTCGCACCCTTGGACCCGCACGTCAGTCTCACGAGTGCTCTGCAGAACGGTTACACCGGTTTAAAGATTAAACCGGAGTAATAAAAAAACCGGATTTGGGTTTCTCCTCCTCCGAAGTGCTCTTCCTCATTGGCCACTGCTGTGGTAACAATTTACAGATGCCCCCCTCAGTTACACATACTTTTCTATTGACACCCTCAAATTTTTTTTTTTTTTGTGCTCTTTTCAAATTTGAATCATTTTTTATCGGATAAACTGAAAATCAAAGATTTTAAATTTAATTTTTTGAACTCTTTCGGAGGTTATTTCTTTAACTGTTTACAGTTCACATCTAAGAAAGAAAGAAAGAAAGAAAAGGTAAAAATAAACGAAGACCCCCTGAACTATAGGCCAGTCTGAAATCGCCCTCTCAGTTATTATTTTTTTTATTTTTATTGTATCCCCTTAAACTTTTAGTTAAGTTAAAAATTTCATCAAATTTAACAATTATATTAATAACTTATTTGCTAAAAAGTGATTACAGTTTTTAAATTTGGTGGAATCATCAATAAATTTAACAATTGTTTTCAAAATTTTGACTAAAATGACTTTATATCAGGAAATCAAAATATTAATTAACTGAAGAGGGGTGTACTTCAAAATATGCTAAAGTCGAGGGGCCTCCATACATTTTTACCACTTCGTCTTCCACGGTAAACCCACTCCGGATTATATTTATCCCTCCTTTCCAACACAAAAAGGCCATGGATGAGTAGGGCAATAGAGGGAGAATGAGAATAAGCAGGGGAATAAGCACACTAGGGTAAGCCATTTGAGAATCTCTCCCTCTCTCTCTCTCTCTTTTCCCTCTCGTCTCATCAATTCATCGAAGTTTTTTTTTTTTTTTTTGGTGAAAGTTTGATTCAGAATTTAGTATTTAGTGTTCCATGGCCGCGAATTGCTTGTGTAGATTTTTTTTATTTTTTAATTATGCCTATTTTTGTAGTTGAAGATACAATGCTGGTAATTTTCTTATTATTTTGTGCCATTATTTGTGTTTATGATCGATGTTGTTGCAGTGGCTTTTTTTTTTTTTTTTTTTTTTTTGACACAATGATGATGATGATGATGATGTTGTAATTGTTTTTCCAGTAATCAGAGTTCATGGATTAAGATTTTGTTCTCATTATTGAGTGTTAATTTGTCGCATCATTTCATAAACATGCTGATGGTGACAGGTGATTGATCGATCTCTCGTTCTTTTTATGACACGAGTTATTTACAAAAATCACGCTGTGTTTTGCTTGTCGTTATTCTGCGTAGGTATTAGAAAGCAGCAGTTGAAGGAACTGGTGATCAAATTTAACTTTATTTTTGTATTTATGCAGATTGTGAGAGGTAAGATGTTCTGCATCATCTGAAACTGTCTCAGCAATCAGGAATTTGTCAGAATGAAGGCTGTGCAGAAACCTGAGCTTGCTTCTGGATTGGCGCGAGGATATTACAATGGAAAAGCGAAGAAAAGAGTTTATAATTGTTCCTCTCTGCCCAGATGTTCAGTTGGAAGCAATAATCTTAACATCTCGAACGATTCTCGTCTATCTCTGAATCGTGCCAAGTTGCCGTCTCTAACGACGTGTAGAAAACGCGCCATCGCTGCTGCCAACAGTCACTCGATTTCAGAGTATGGCGCGAGTTCAGATAACGCTGACGAAAGGTTTGATGGGAGAAAAGGGCATTCTTTCGATAGCGTTAAGGAGGCTATTGTGTAAGATCTGGAACTCTGACGGTTAATTTCTAACCAAACTTATGTTTATTTATCTATAAATGTGCTAAACTGGGTCGGAACACTTTACACTCGCTCGAGGATTGCCATGCCACTGCACGAGGTGAGACCATCGGCGTGGCACGACACACCAACACGTGCACCTTGGCGCACAACTGATTTTATAGGGTTGGCATAGGCAGCACATGATTATCCGCACGAGAGGCATGAATCTGACGTGCCAGATCGTGCTGACTGGCACAACAATTCTTCGTGCTCGATACTAATGTATATATCCCTCCCAATATATGACAATCTATGTAGTCATCATCTTTGTGGCGAGATTAGGTTATAATGACTATATATGTATATCTGTACGCACCTTATGAGTATTGTACGAACTTTTCTCACTTGTTGTGATCACTTTCAGCAAGTTGGTAGTTGATCTTGGTGGACTGCATCCAGGAAGTGTTAGAAGTGAGCTCATACTTCTTGCTTTACCGGCTGTTATTGGGCAAGCTATTGATCCATTGGGACAACTGACGGAAACTGCATATATTGGTAGATTAGGTATTTTCATTTCTGCACCTGTATCCTGTTTTTCATTGCAGGGAACAGGGTTTTCATAATCTGACAAATTGAACTTATTCTGGCTCTATACAAATAATTTTATCTTGTTTATGTTTTGACATTTTTGTTGATATTTTTTTATACCAGTTTATTTATATGCGTGTGTGGACACAAGTGAGGCAGATTCATTTATATAAGAGTTTTATATAGCTTTTTATGTTTTGGATGAAATATCTCGCATCTCGCAATTTATATAAAAGATCATCGAAGCTGCTTTTGAGACTAGTACTGCAATTTTCAGGCTCCGCTTCGGAGCTGTAGTGTCTTTGTAAACTATAGCTGAGCTTGGACCTGAGCTCATAAATTGGTGGTAGGGTGCTTGATTTCTTCAATGTATTATCACTGGGAACCATTTTTTGTGCAATTTTTCATCAAGATATTCAAGAAGAGGATTGATGAAAATGACTTTTCTGGCTACTATACCTTTATCCTTCATTCTTTTTAAAAGCTTGTAAGACACTGGATGGAGCTCCTTTTTGTTCTGTGCACCAGGTTTAAGCTTGAAGGTTACCACAATTCCATTGGTGAATTATGACTAATGGTTTATAATGGTTTATATTTTGACACATGCAATTGTGTCCTAGATGTTCCAACAAATCTGATAGTTTTAAAAAATAAATATTTTTGACAGAATTCAATTTAAAAAGCTAATTTCCGGTAGATATTGGTTAATATATAGTTGGACATAGCTCTTGTAGCATAAATTCTGAAAGAGTCAAGTGACAGCTCTCCTGAACATTATGTACAATTAGGTTGATAGTTGTCTGAAACTCGAAGAAGTATTTTAGTAGTGTCTAGTTCAAGCAGAATGTTGTTGAATGTTTGTTGCTTTTGATTCTACTCTCTAATAAAGCATGCAATTTATATCAATCTTTCCTCTTCACTTGAGTTATTTGACTTTCACTTCTTCATTGGTTGAACTGCCTTTTATTTAATTATTATTTTTTTGTACCTTCATTCTGGTTCGACTTTTTTAAGGTCCTTTGGAATTAGCTTCAGCTGGTGTTGCTGTCTCACTCTTCAACATTATATCAAAGATTTTTAACATTCCGTTGTTGAGTGTCACAACTTCATTCGTTGCAGAAGACATTTCAAGAAATGCTACCGGGCAATCAATCTCAGGTAGCAATGTTATCATGTTGTCAGATTAAACCCAATTTTTTTTGAAAAATTGTGAGAATCTTTTCATGGCTGACTTTTACTTATGGACCATATCGAATTCTCAAGATGAGAATTTTCAGGATGAGCGAATTTCTGGTGCAATTGAAGAAAGGTTGAAACTACCATCTGTTTCTTCTGCCTTACTCTTATCTTTTGGCATTGGTACAATCGAAGCCTTGGCTATGTTTTTTGGTTCAGGATTGTTCCTCAATTTGATGGGTGTATCGCCAGTAAGTTTAAAGAATCCTTCTTCATTTTCATCTTTTATCTGTTTTGGAGTTCGAATTCACAGTAGCATCTCCTCTTACCTTTCGGACATTACTTGGGAGTTGGCCCGTACTTGTGGATGGTAGTGCAGATTGATATTTGAGAATTTTTATTTGTTATTGCGTATTTGTCCTAGTTTTTGTTTATAAATTTGTTGGTTAGTTCCCATCTCATCAATGCTATTTACCATTTAAGTTACTGCACTCTGCTTGAAACTCAATTTCTGGACAGGCATCACCAATGCGTGGGCCATCCGAGCTGTTTCTCTCCTTAAGGGCCTTGGGTGCTCCTGCAGTTGTAGTTTCTTTGGCAGTTCAAGGAGTCTTCCGTGGTTTCAAGGATACGAAGACTCCTCTACTCTATATAGGTGAGTTTTAAAGTTATTGAAACATCATTCGCACTTCCTGAATTCTCAGGTGCATTAGAATTATTAGTTTAAATACTCTCATATGCTTTGCAAGACTGGACGCTAGAAAAGAGACTTTTAAATGGAATTGTTTGTGTGCATTTTTTTTTTCTTTTCGAGACATCCTTTCTGCACAACCATTTTTGATTCTCTAGGAAATTCTCTTGTGGTATTTACCTTTTCTTAATTTCTTTTCTTTTGGTGCTTATCTGTTAGATATTGTGAAGTCTGCAACTGTCCTGATTGTAACTTTTTCTTTTTGAGAACAACCAACTCAGTTGATGAGGATTTGTTAGGACTCCTACCTGACTTGTATTTGGTAAAACAGTAGAGGATAAGCCCCTAAAATGATGTTGTGATTTTAGTATAGATTCCTTTTTTGTTCATTTCTTCCTTACTGGTGTATCTTAGCATATGTGGTATTTCAATCATTTGGCATGTATATGCAGGCGTGGGCAATCTCTCAGCTATAGTTCTTCTTCCTCTCCTTGTTTATTCTCTCCGTCTTGGCATAACCGGAGCTGCTATTGCTACTGTTGCATCGCAGTACGTTTGGAATCGCTTACTTTTAGCATCTCTTTCCATTAATAATTGTTCATTATAATTGTAGAATTTTAGCATGTTTTGTAGACACAGTTTTCATCTGGATGCTTAACCAAATGTCTCGGGGTTTTTTTTTTTCTCGAGTAAAAAGTGATGATTTCTATGCTCTCCAGCGCTTTTTGATGTGTAAAACAATAGCAACTACAAAAAGAACACAGGAATAATTCTTACAGGGAAGAAGCAACTCATTTGTGGCTAGAGGAATTGTTCTTGGTGTGGGTTGTTCTGCACCTGTCAAAATTTATAGTATAGTTTTTCCCAGCTTCTATAGGTGAAATTTCTTGAAGATGTGAATTTGTGACACTGATTAGAGGATTTTTGGCAGCTCTTCTTTTATCATCTTAAACTTTCAAAAAGGCTTTCCGATATTTAAGTTACTTTATTGTTAATTTGGGTCTTACCCTTGAATTTTTTTTTTTTTTTTGGTATTTTGTTCATCTTACCAGTTAATTAATATTTTCCTCTTTAATCATCAAGTAACTTATCCTTGAAGCTTCAAGCTGCTCAGCCACTTATTTCTTTTATAAATTTAACATATGTGATATGCCTTGGTTTTTGTATGATGTTAGTAGCTGATTATCAAATATTTTTTTCCATTGATATCCGCCTTTTGATTTGTGTACATTTCAGGTATATAAGCACCTTATTACTTATTTGGTCGCTTAGTAAAAGAGCAGTTATACTACCTCCAAAGATTGAAGAGTTGGAATTTGGCGGATATATAAAATCTGGTCAGTAGCGAACTGATAGTACTTCAAAATGCTAAAGATTTGTAATCGTTATGCATTTTAATATTACTTTCTGCTAGTGCGTATAGTATTACCATTTACTTACGGAAAATAATCTACTTTTGTAGCGCTGTGTATGTAAAAAATCTTTAATATCTTTTTCTTTTTCTCTCTTTTTTTTTTTTCTTTTAGTGGGTTATCCTGTAACATAGTCTGAGATTCCCAATAATAGTTCTTTAATAATGCTTTCTCCTAGCTAATTTTTCTGTTGGACTCCTGAAATGTTTAGGGGGATTGTTGTTAGGGAGAACTCTTTCAATACTAATAACTTTGACACTTGGCACGTCGATGGCTGCTCGACAAGGCCCACTGGCTATGGCTGCTCACCAAATTTGTATGCAAGTGTGGTTGGCTGTATCTTTACTTTCAGACGCATTGGCTGTTTCTGCTCAGGTGCGCGCTGCTTATCAATTTTAAATAGGTTTCCCCTCTCTTTTTAAACTACCGCATTTGATTTAATTATGTGTTAGAGAAGGACATATTGTTGCCTGCTCCTGGTTCATCACATTTAGCGAGAGTCGAGAGGACCATTTATAACATAATTTTTTTGTCGAAAAGTAGCAGACCATTTTTAATATTAAGATTAACAGTGTTTAAACAACAGATCGAAGTTACATGTACACCATCTCTACAACACAAACTCATACAGCTAGAGACGGAACCAAATTTAGGTGGTGGAAAAGCACCTATTTCCATTAGTGCATGTTTTGTTCGTATTCTCTCTAAATCAGTGCGCGCTGATCAATATTTTCATTTATTGTCTTTTCTTTAATTTATTTTCTGCTTAATATTAACTCTCGCTGCTCATCTTTAGGCATTAATCGCAAGTTCTTTTGCCAAATTTGACTACCAAAGAGTGAAGGACATTACGTACTTCGTCTTGCAGGTGATTATTCTTTTTACCGATTTTTGTACATTGAACTTCATTATGCAAAACTGAATCAATCGTTAATACGCATCTAACTTAAACTCAACGGTATATTAAGAAGGAAAGTTAACAATAGTTTTCTTTTCCAGACAGGATTGGTTAGCGGTATAGCTTTAGCCGTTGGCATGTGTGCAACTTTTGGTAGTCTCGCAAAATTGTTCACTAACGATCCTGAAGTTTTACAGATTGTCAATACCGGTGTGCTGGTATATATAATTTTTTCATCGGATTTCATTAACTTCATCATATTTTGGCCCTTTCTTGAATTCTTTTTCCTTTTTATGAATTACAGTTCGTCTGCGCCAGTCAACCGATTAATACTCTTGCTTTTATCGCCGATGGTCTCCATTATGGTGTCTCAGATTTCTCCTATGTAGGTTGGTCTACGGTATGTATCACTTTTTTGTTACTAATATTGTACAACATTTTTATCTTTTCTCTTCTTTTTTTTAGTGCTGTTTACAGCTTTACATATATATATATATATATTTTTATTGTATTTTGGATAGATGGTGGTTGGAGCAATATCTTCCCTAGTTTTGCTTGTTGCTCCATCTATTTTTGGCCTTGCGGGTGTTTGGGCTGGCTTGACTCTCCTCATGGGCTTGCGCATGGTTGCAGGACTTTTGAGGTAAATAGTTGGTTTATTCTCTGTTTGTTCCATTTTATTTATCTTTCATATGGCATAATGATAATGATGATTGTTAAAGAATATAAAACAACCGTTGTTCTCCAAAAGCTTAGATTTATCAGAGAACGTTGCAACATGTCGTACGAGGCTGTATTCAAGCTGTTACCCAAAATATTGATCTTAGTAGGAAGTGGGCCTAGAAATATATTAAACACCTTCACTTATGTGCATTGAGGGTAAGGATTGGATAAAAGAATTTAGAATTAGCTCTGATACCATATTATTCAAAAATAGATTTAGTAGGAAATCGGTCCAGGATAATACTTAATACACCAACTCACACGCGTGATGGATTTGAAAGACAAGTGGAATTGACATGTGAGATAAGAGATGAAAATATAATATAATACAGGAATTTAATCCCATTAATGGTGTAGGTGGAGATCAAACCCACAACGACTTTTTCTCCCCCTTTCCCAAACAAAGGAAGCTCAAAAACCTTATGAGAGCATCGCCATTTACAAAAGAAACCAATCTTAAAACCGCGTTCTCAGATTAGTTGAAGATTTAGTTAGCAGAATGAAGCCTTGGTTCGAGCTTATCTAATTATGCAAGTATAAGCTCAAGCACAAGCTCGATTTCAGTTACAAAACAGCAAATAGGCTTGAGTATCACAAATTCGGTTTCATGTACTCACCTTTTTTCATCCAAAAGGATATTCCCATAAACATCAAAGATAATATGTATTTTGAGTTTGTTATATAACCATTTATGCTTTCAGGAAGAACAAGGTTTGGTTTGTAGCAAGCCTTTTTTGGGAGAGTTAAATATGACCATATTGTTGGACATAAATGGCCAGCAATTAAAGTATGGATTTAGAACTGGTTTTCGACTGATATAATTGTTACAATTGATGTTTCCATTGTTTGTGGCATTTTTTTTTTTTTTTTTTCTCAAGTAAACTCCATTTTGATCCAACTGAATTCGAATTTGATTTGTTTTTCTCAGATTGTGCTGGAAATCAGGTCCATGGTGGTTTCTGCATCAGGAAGTTCCAGCATACGAGGTTTGTTAAACATTATTTGATACTTCACTACTCGATAATATTATCGATTTCCACATACGTTAAGTGATCTACACGTTTTTACCCCTCTTTTCCTACTGTATCCAATACAAATGTACTAATGTCATTTCGCATTTGCCATGTATTCATACACACAGCCCATACCAACTACAGATTCCCTGTTGCAAATAGATGCTGAGTGGGAATCCAAGGTTGAATTGCAGGCTGAAAAGGTGGACTTCAATTACGCAATCACTACTGAATGAAAACAAATACTACATCTGGTGAATTGAAACAGAGAGATGGAGAGATAGTATTCTTTTCTCGATGAATTCGATTCGATTACCGGAAGTTTAATTCGTATAATTCGGAATACATTGAACTTGTAATAATTGGTTTAGTTCGGGACCACGGTATAATAACCTGTACAGGGATATTGTTTTGATTTTTTTATTCTTTTTTGATCTTTATTGAAGTTTCTTTCCTCTTTTTTAAAAAATTTGAGTAAGATGACTGTGGTGTTTCTTGAATCAAATGTTACTTCTCATGTGTTACAGTTTTACGTTCTGTTGGAACCAGAAAATAGAACAAAACTCTATTGGTCTAGTATTTGATTCGGATTACTACTTAGGCATGAGGATCTATAGCACCAATTTTGATAAATTAGTTAAATTTTATTTTTAATATGATAGAATCACTTTAACTTAATGTGACTAAGTATAGGATTTAAGTATTCATCAGCACGGTTCGTATCCACGGTGTTGTATAGTGCCAACAAAATACTGGCATGATACAGCCCTCGTGTCGATACTTTAGCGCGCACCATGCTGACAAATTTTCGGCACGATCACATACCACAGCACTTAAATCCTTGAACATGACTAAACATATAGTAGACTGATTAACATTACTTTGATTTAATGCCTGCGGATTCTAAAGCTTCTAATCAATCAAACTTCTAAATATAGTTCTATAAGCCTATTTTACCAAAGCTATAAGATGTATTGTTATTTTTTATTTTTTTTTATTTTTTTTCAAATAGTACTATTAGAAGAAGCATTATAATATTAAATGTAATAAGTTAGAATTTTTTTATTTTATTTTTGAAGTTGTGAATCTTATTTATACTTGTTGCTATACTTAAGACAAAGAATTTACCTACCAGAGAGAAATAGAAGCAAAACCAAATAGGCTCAGATGTACCAATCTACATAATGCTGCATTAGGTGTCTCTTATACTTCATATCAACAACACTTTGGCGAACCAGTAGTTAAATGTTTGCTATAGAAAGTCTAAAAGCTTATACTGTAGGTTGGAATATAAACATGGAAGCAACTGCTTGCGAAATGAAAACATGCCGAGTTACATCAAGAGAAAATTGCTTGTAAATTTGGATTTTGATCGAAAAAGGAATGGAATTAATTAGTAAAAACTATTACTAATTATGATCAAGAGATTGATACATGGCCACAGTTTTCAGTTACAAATATTTGCAAAGAGCCCCAATTGTTGGGGTTCCAAAAGCAACATGATTCACAGCAAAGGCAAGAGAAATCACATTCTTTCATGCATCATTAAGTCCACTACTCTGAGATCGCAAAAAGAAATAAACGTGACTTACATGTCGTCGCCACCCAAACATAAGCCGGATATTCCGCCGCGGTTCACTCAGCCGAACCTGTTATTATCACAGCGACAACAAATAAGCCTGTAGGTTTCCAATTAAAGAGATCAAAAGTCAAAACAATACGGTTTCCGAGAAGTCCTTACTCTTAGAAGTAATCGTATCGAAACTGTTCCTGTTTTCCATGAACTTGCTTATGCGGGATGAAAAGACTAGCGAGTTGCTGCAGAAGAACAGTGAACTGATGATGCCTTTCTTTTCCACCAATACTCTGTTGGCTTAATTACAATCAGACTAAACTGCTCGTGGTTGCCTGTCTGTTTTTGGTCTTCAATATCCTCGAACAAAACATGAACATCAACAGAACAGTCGATAGCATAAAAAGCCTAAAATAAGTTCTTAATTCTCGCATCCCAAGTTCAAGCACTTCCATCCTCATCCTCCCCCCGTAATCTTCCATAAATATGGGATCTATAATGCCGTTTAGAGCCCTCTCGTCCGATGTGGTTGAAACACGCAATCGGGTATCGTTAAGCTTGTTGGGACCTTCCTGAAAAAGCGTAAGAAATGCCATGCACCATTTGTTGATTACACTCTGTTTCACCAAAATAAATAGCGATTAGATAGTCCTTATAATTTAAGTATCAGGACAAGGAACTTGCACGATTAAAGGTTCGACATACATCAAATGTGATTTTATCAAGTGGATTGAACATTCTGAAGCAGTCTTTGGAAGAGGCCGATAGGTTCCCATATATCTACACTCCGAAATAATGTAGCTCGATTTTACTGTGAATTGCCAACAAACAATTGGTAAATTGAGAAATAATTAGATAACTAACCTCGAAGGTGAAAGACATCGGCACTTTTGCAGCATCGTGCATGTAATCAGTAGTTGTTCCATGTGCAAGATACCTGAAAATTAATATCAATATGTCGTTAAATGGTTTTAATTGATTAGCGACTGTGAAGTTGGTTTATTGTTGAACAAACCCGACAGAGCCCCCGCCTGACCCAACCAAGCACTTGTCTTGAAAGTGGCGATGGTTCAGATCTTCCAATATTGATCTCATTAAACGCCCGGCCACACCACTCGGGGTTGTATTCTTGTGATCATATGGCATAAACAGAGCCTATGTCAAAAATGAAGTTGAGGTTATAGTGGGAATAGCAAACAATCAGATGGTTGCATGGTAATCAACAGCTCAATAACAGAGGTATGAGGATCACAAGAGTTTATTATTTACAAGAGTGCTTTTTTCTAATTTTACAGACTTTTTAACAGTGACTACTCCTAGTGCAGTCCAAGCCTATTTGTAGACCAAAGACTAGCACACTGCTTGTTAAAAAGAAAGATTTACGAGAATGGCATAACCTACCTCCATCCCAGAGTGTACATTCACCCAAATATGTGGATCAAATGATAGAGAGAGCTTTCGCATAATTTCAGCCTCAGGCTCACTGAATGGAGCTGTTCCAGGATTTTCCTCGTATGGGTTGTAGTCCTAGAAAAACAAAAATTATATACGATATTCAAATACTTGGGTATACGCTGCACAATAACGCCAAAATAATACCACAAATTGCTTAGTTTCTATAAATCTGCCATGTCGGCATAAAAAGTAGATTACAAAACATGCAGACCAAAAATTTGGCGGTAGAGACACCATTCTCATCAAAGAAAATGTCTCCTTAAAAGTCAGTCATTAATCTATCTACTAAATCTGCAATATATATGCCAAGGTTGAAGCATGGCTTAACGTTGTAGCTGTATCGTAATTGATAACAAACAGAAATTATACTCATTCCTAATAACTTTAGTTAGATCCTTAATTTGAATAATATAAAGTGTTTTTCACTCTTACCATATCTTCACATTTATTCATCATGAATCCACAATATGCAAAATCAATAGAAGGGACAATCATTGGAACTGTAAACAGATCAGAAAAAAGCGAGCTAGGTTGCAAGTTTCACAAATTGCGGGCTCCTATAAGAAGATAATAATAAACCAACCTTCTCTTTTTTGCCCCAATCAACGCTCCAATTTCTATTTAGATCAACTCCTCTACCTGCAAAAAACCAGAATCTTTCAACAACCAATAGATAAAATACAATGAACTAAAGAACTCACACGGAAATTAACCGCATTACCATTTCTCCTCTCACAAAGATCCCCTGCTTCCACAAGTTTGCGACCATTTAAATTTTCCATTGGCACAACCTACCGGATCAAAACAATGTTATACAAATGTACACAGTACTAAAAATGGTTTTATATGATGCATAATATATGACAGCTAATACTTTTACACTCAACTAGGTCAAATGGGTCAGATCATGAGACCGCAAAAATTGTACAAAAGGGAGAGGAAGGGCCATGCACTAATATGGCTAGATTGTTTCACAGGTCATAGCCGCAAGTTGTAGAATCCCATTACTTAGGAGATAGAGGGAAAGAAAAAAGAGTCCGCTTTTTTATGTATATCTGTAGAAAAAAGTCTGTTTCTAAGTATGATGCTAAATCAGACTCATTTAGCCAATAATTAAAAGGAAAAAAAAAACAATGAAAGTTATTACATTTTCAAAAAAAGAAGAATTGAGCCAACATATCTAGCAAAGTACAAAACTACGTTACTTGCTTTAGAACTACCTTTATCACAAGATTATCCAACATTTTCTGAAAAGTTGTCGGCTCCATTCCAGGTATAATGTGCTCTTCAATCAAAACAGACAAGAGACGGAAGGCAACTTCAGAAGTAATAAGTTCTCTCCCATGCTGTCCAAAGCTCTAAAAGACAAGGAATCATCTGTCAAAAATGTATGTTATTAACTTAGTTTGCTATCGAAAGTCATCTAACAATTACTAATTTAGCTTTTGGGTTGATTCACAACTGCTTCCAGAAATAGAGAAATTCTACAAAACTCACCATAAGGATTCGGAACTTCGCTTTGTCACTAATATGCTTCTTCGCACGGTTGTACGTAACTACTACTACCTCCGCGAGATAGCCTTTACTGCTCGCTCTCACGGACTCCATCTATTACATATTATTCAAAAACCACATTTACGATAGAGAATGAATGATTGAGGAAACATCAATACTATATATACTATGCTGAACCACTTACATTCAAACTATCCGAATGCCGCGCGACCAAGGCCTTAATCTCATGCAACAAAACATCACTGAGATAGTTCCACAACATAACAGTAAGTAAATCTCTTGTAACAACGCACTTGACATGTTCATTACAGTAAAATTTTGACAAGTATAGCAAGCAAAATGCAAACATAGTAAGGAACCCTAAACCCCCAAAAGAGGATTCCACTGATCTAGTCGAAAAGGATCAACTTTTGGTTTCCTTTAGATACGAAAAGGATCACAAACAAGCCACGCCCTAAAATTAATGCAAAAAAAAAAAAAAAAAAAGAGCAGGAAATTGTAATCCAAATCAAACACGCAGACTCAAAATCCAGAGGAGAATGCGATGGAAATGCTAAGAGGAATCGTAGCGTGGGATTAATTGGGGAGAAATTGGATGGGAAATTGAGTGGGTTACCTCGATCGATAGAGATCGCGAGGGATCGGAGTGATGAAAGGGTCGGAGGAGGAGTCGGCGCCGCACACGAAGCTCGGGCTCCGCACGAAGGCGACGAAGAGGAGGAAGAAGAGGAGTGGGAGATGGAGGAGAAGCGCCCACATTGACGAGGAATTCGAAGGAGAGCGAAGAAGACGAAGAAGAAGAAGAAGAAGAAGAAGAAAAAGCTCTCTCTCTCTCTCTCTCTCATCCATGAATCTACGCCCTCTTTGTCGTTTGGGAAATTTCTAAACAGGTCCCTGACTTTTAAAGAAATTTAGTAAAGGTCTTTACTTTTTTTATTTTCTTATATACTTTGTGAAAGGATAATATTCTACATAAATCGCAATACTTCGTAAATTTTTTATTTTTTTATTTTTTTATTTTAAATATATTTTTATATATTTATTTATTATTTATTTAAAAATATTTTTGCTGTTAAATCTGAATTAAATTTTTTATCCAAATTAAAAAAATAATTAAAATATCAATCTTGTCCTTAACTTGAGGTTAAATAAAAAAAAATTGATGAGTCTAGAAAAATATATTTGAAAAGATAAAAAATTAAAATATATTTTTATCCTTAAAAAAATTAGTGATAGTAGAAGTGTTATAGGAGCATTTCGTAAAATCTTTGTAGTTTTAAATATTAAAAATAAAGATTTGAAAACTCCAGTATGCACAAAAAAAAAAAAAAGAGAGAGAAAATTCACGACCACAAAATACGTTTAATTAATATTAATGATAATTTAATTCTCATTCAATGGATTATAAACTATTAGAATAAATTTTGAGTGGACAAAATTATAAACTGCTTACTTTATATGTTTATGATTCAGATCTTGTGTTCGGATTCCGAAGTGTTTCTAACTTCTCTAACGCTAAAGGTTCGGGCGTAAAGTTCGAACCTGATTTTTTATTTTTGCATAGAGAATGTCTGAACTCTGAACAGGCTTCTCAACTTTACATAAAAATGATCCGGACTGTGAGGGAGAATCCAGTTCTTGAAGTTACTGAATAATTTCAAGATCTGAACTCTGTTAAAAAGGTCCGGACTCTGACCTGATAAAATTTTTCAAATATACAGTTTTTGATTCCTAATTAAAAAGGGAGAAACACGTTCTATTCCTTAAATCTTCTTCTGATCTCTTGATCGTCTTTCTGAATCAAATTTTCTTCGTCGATGTGATTCTTGAGATTCTAATTTAAATATTTTTTAAAAAAATCAAACTGATAAATACTTAGAAAGTGTTTCTTCAGAATATTTATTTTTCTAAGCATTTAAATCACCAACAACAACTTTTTACAAATTTCTCAAAGATAGATGGCACGAGAATTCACGTGAGTCTGAGAGTAGAGAAGTCGGTGGGGGCTTTGCGGATTCAAAGTTTGGGGACGGAACGTGTATTCATAAAGCGCTGTAGACCAATAAAAGAGTTCCACTACAAACATACGGTAAAAATTGAGTCGAGAATTCATTATATCACCTTGTACATTGATAAGAAAAAAATTCTTCCGAGTAAAAATTTTGACGCATTTACTTAATTTTCGCTTAGATTTTTATTTTATTATCTATATCTATTCACCCCTCTGTGAATATAGTTTTACCTATTTAGATTTTAAGTTAACATATAACTCTCATGAATAATATACTTGAAAGGGTAAAATAATAATTTTATAGTAATTTTATAAAAATAAAAGTATATTTAAAAGAATTTGAAATGGTAAAAAAATATTTTTAGTATTAACTTTTCAAATAGGATAAATGAGAAAGTAAGAGACATTTTGTGAATATATAAACAATTGCCCCTGTTATCTTTCTATATATTTTAAAATTTTAAAAATATTTTGAGCGGGGTTTTACTATTTGTTTATTATGATTTTATCCTTTGTACTTGATATATTTATACTATGTATAAAAAAAAAATTAAATTTTAATTTCGTCACATAATATCTCTTTATTCTTATAATATATTTATAATTAAAGCACCCTGTGGGTTTTTGATATAATTTAAAATTTTAAAAAATTAAACAATCTTTAAATAAATCAATTATAATTTTTACTACTCTCCTACCAAATTAGATGAGTATAATTATATAAAATTAGTTAATTTATCATAATTCGCAAAAAATATTTTTAAAAAAATTATTTTTTTAATACAAAGCATATATTATGCACGTACATTTAAATTGTGTTGGATTGGGATATAAGCAAGAACACAGGAATAGATATAAATTCAAAAATAATCAGAAATTAATATAATTTTGTATTTGAATAAGTATTAGAGTTGTATCAGAAAATTTATTTATGATTTGATAAACTGAAATAAGAAAAATAAAAGGAAGAAAAAAATTTTAATTGACGAAATTATTCTTTACCTTAAAAACATATTTTTTTAAAAAAAATTAATTATAATTTGTATTATTTAAATTTTACTTTTGTATATAAAAAATTTAATTTATTAAAAAAATTAAAATTTTATAAATTTATAAATTTTTACAAATTTATAAATTTGTATAAAAAAATTAAAAATTTGTATATAAAAAATGTATAAATTTTGAAAATTTAAAATTTTTAAATTTTTAAATTTTTAAATTTTTAAAAATTTTATACTTTTTACTTTAATTTTTAATTTTTTTTAAAAAATTTTTAACTTTAATTTTTAATAAAATTTAAATTTTATAAATTTTAAATTTATAATAAAGGGTGGGAAGTTGTTCTCACTGAAAAATAAAGATATAATATATAACTCTTTATCTCTTCCTTTGTATCCTAATCAAACATGCATTAATAAAAATTAATTTTAAATAAAAAATATAATATTATAGTGAAGAGATTGCTAAGATATTTTGTCTCGTTGTGGAAGATCGAGATGTGTCTAGTAAAACTGCATTATACTGAATTATATTTGAAATAATAAAAAATGAGTCGAAAATAAAATTGATAAGTACTATATTTATATGTTTAAATAAATTATCTGTGTCTATTTTAATATCTCAAATTTTTGAAATTAATATTTACCGCTAACGGTTGCGTTAACAATACTAAGAGATATGTATAAGAAAATAATTAAAGCTAAATGCATTGATGGTTTATTTTTAAATTTTTCAAAAAATATTTAGTAATAATTTCTTAAGAAGAACAAAGTACAAAGATTTATATAAGAAGATAAAATTTAGAAACTTTTTAAAAATATAATTACTTCTTATGAGGAAAGGTTTTTTAAAATAGGTTGCTGGTTTTCTTTTTCTTTTTTTTTTTTTCATTTATAGTTTTTGAACTTCTAATTCTTTGAAAAGGGCTAAAAAATTCAGAGAAATTTTAAATATAATAATTAATTAACTACTTTTATACTTGGAAAACTCTCAAAATATAAACATATATATATTTTTTTCTCTAATATTATAAAATTACAACGACGATTAATTGAACATTACATTTATTTCAAAATATAAAAGCGAGCGTTTCTGACCACCTAGATTAGATTCCTAATACTAAACAAGATAAAAGTGCGACAATATAAGTTTGGAATCGCCTACTAATTTTTTTTTCTTTTTAATATAATAAAATTGGACGAATACATCATATTCGTATATATCAGTCATAAATTTATTAGTTTGAAGAAGATGCCCACAAAATTTTTGCCCGCAAAATCTCATTCGTTTTTTATATCCTTGAAATCATCTTCTTTGTAGTGAGCTGAGTAATGCGTCTTAAGAGCCCAAGGGAGGTAAATGGGGAGCAAGAAACCGAGCAGGTTGAACGCCCAAAACACCAAATTCGCCGATGCCAATGTCCGGCCCGCGAAAACCTGCAGCGTCGATTCGCCTGTCGAATATAAAATATTAAAAATATTATTCTATAAAAATTTAAAATTTTATTAAAAAATAATTTATTATAATATATAATAAATTAATATATATAATAATTTATTGTAATAATAATTTTTTTTTTTTTTTTTTTTACTCTTTCTCTTCTTAGTTGTCTTACTTTGTAGCCGAATTTATATATATATAAATAAAGCGGCAGTATATTTTTTTTTTTTTCAAAAAAAACAAATGATTTTAAACACCTGGGCGGGCGGGCTTGGCGGTCTCGCGGCGGACCCAGTCGGCGAGGGCGAACATGCGGCGCGAGTTGTAGGCGACGGGAACGGCGGCGAAGGCCGGGAGGGAGAACCCGCTGGCGGCGGCGGCGCCTTCGAGGACGAGCTGCGCGGCGAGGAGGAAGAGGTGCGGCGCGGCGGCGGCGAGAGCGTTGTTGTCGAATTTTCTGCCGGAGGAGGAGGAGAGGAGGAGGCCGTGGGCGATGTAGGCGATGGGGAGGAGGAGGCCGAGGAGGGAGGCGACGGCGACGTAGGCGGAGAAGATGGGTTTGTTGCGGGTGAAGCTCGGGGGAGGGGAGGGGGAGGTGGTGGTGGTGGTGGTTATGGGGGGGAAGGCGAGGGAGGAGAGGAGGAAGAGGTAGGGGACGGAGAGGAAGGCGAAGGCGAGGTCGGAAAAGGGGACGGCGGAGGTTGAGACGAGAGCTACGATGATGACGAGGGCGGTGACCGCCGTGACGGAGATCGCTGGAGCTCGTATGCTAGGCATCGCTTCTTTTTTTTTTTTTAGAGTTGAATGAGTGTATGAGAGAATGGAGATAAGGGAAGCAGTGGGTTATATTTTTTTTTTTTTTTTCTTTGGAGGGAAAAAGATAAAAAATGGTTGGTTGGAGGAGAACATCCAATGAAAATAATAATAATAATAATAATAATAATAGTTTCACATTTTTAATAAAGTAATACTATTCGTATATTTTATTTATGGTGTAAGTGAAATTTTTTACTGAGCTTTTTTTGAAAATGAACCTCTAAATATTTATATTTTTAAAAATAATCATACAAAATTTATATTTACAAAAATAATCCTATGGGTGCGGCGCCACGTGTGCCTGCCACGTGAGCGAGGGAGAATGAGTCGGACCGAGTTGAACACGCGCTCTGAGAACGCGTGTCTAGTCTAAGCCCTTATACTAGACTAGACACCCACCCCTCCACCCGCAGCTCCAGCAGCGAGTCCAGATACGAGAACGCCACCGCTCCCGCCCCTGCATCCTCGCACCTGCCCGTCCCCTTCTCTCGGAGCGCCGAGCACCGCCGCTCGATCAGCGGGCCCAGCGTCGCCACCTGCTCCCGCCGCACCACCAGCACCTGCCCAATATAAAATACTCAAACATCGCGCGCGCTCTCTCTCTCTCTCTCTACTCAACTAGTCAACTACTATTATGGAGAAGAAAGAAAAAGAATTACCTTGGCCTGCTGGCGTGCGTACAAAAGGCGGAGGAAGGGGAGGTAGTCGTCCATGCGCGCGCCGACGGAGAGGAGGACGTGTACGACGTGGTCCTCGTCCAGGTTCAGCAACCCGAAGGTCATGGCCAGCAGGATGCAGAACACCGCGAAGCGCGCATTCCGGAGAACCCACACCGATGCCCCGTCGACCGACGCCGTCGCCTCCGCACGCATGCGCTCCACGAACCGGTCCATGGCCCTGTTCCGCAAGGGCCAGAACTCGCGCAGCCGCGACGTCGACAGCATCCCCGACACCATGATGCGCCGCAGCAACCGCCACTCGTCCCCGTACACCGCTGAGTTCACCGTACAGCGCCACTCGTCCCGCATGTAGTGTATGAACATCTTCCCCGAGAAGGCCACCTAATTTATTGAGAACGTGTGTGTAGACACGCGTTTGTTCTCAGAACGCGTGTTCAACTGAAACCGACTCACCCTCCCCCGCTCACGTGGCGGGCACACCCAATTGGCACCCATAGGGTCATTTTTGCAAATACAAATTTTGTAGGACCATTTTTAAAAATATAAATTTTTAGAGAGTTATTTTTTAAAAAAACTCTTTTTTACTGATTACTTCGAAGTGATCAATAAAATTTAATATATTTTAAAATAAATGTGATGTAACATTTACACCTTTTCATATGTACAATTAGTACTTTTTTTATAACATCAATTATTTGACACTATCAAAATATTCACCATTATATCTGCCACTTTATCGACCTATTATCTACTAAATTCTAAAATATCATTATCTAAGTCTCAAGCTGCCGCTGTCGCCTATACCTCAGGTCACCGCCACGCCCAAGGCGTCGCAGCCGGCATCCAAGACTCAAGCCGTCGCCGTCGCCTCAAGCCTCCGCCACTGCCACCGTCCAAGACGAGACCATTGCTTATCACCCCCATCTCCCTCTTGCTTCCCGAGCAAGAAAGAGCACCCCATCTCCATCTTGCTTCGCGAGCAAGAAAGAACACCCTATTCTCCTTCTTGCTTCCCGAGCAAGAGAGCACAAAAAAAAAAAAAAAAAGTGGATTACTATGCATACTTTAAAATGTACCTTATAAAATATTTTTATTAAAAAAAATGGATAGATTACTATGTATATTTTTATAATGTAATCTAGAAAATATTTTTATCAATAAAATTTTATATATATATATATATATATATATATATATATATATATATATATATATATATATATATATATATATATATATATATATATATATATATATATATATATATATATATATATATATATATATGTATTTTTTCTTACATAATTAATTATGCTAAAAATTTAAAGTTACTTATATAAGTATTGTTTACTTATCTGTTCAAAAAAAATTATGAATAATTAAGAGTTAAAAATTATTTTATACCTCATAACTGGCATTACTATTAAATTATATTTATAATTATTAACTTTAATACCGTATATTGTTTAAATATAAATATTTTAAAATTTATTTTAGCACAAATATTATTATAAATTAATTATAATCTATTTATCCACTGCGTAGCGCGAATTCTATACTAGTATATATTGTTTCATACTTCTACTATATATATATATATATATATATATATATATATATATATATAAACTAGGAAATATTTTTAAATCTTTTTAATCTACTAAAATATAAAAATAATATATTTAGCTAAATATACTGTCAAACTTTGATTAGGTTTTGGTGAGACCAAACTCATAATTTTTTAAATATTTTTATTACTCCCCAATCCAAAATGACGAGTAAAATTTATTTCATCCTACAATAGGTAAGGTATAAAATGCATACCGTAAATAGTCATTATTATATCTCAAAATATTTGACTCTCCAAAGTTTATAAAAGAACAGAAATGATGCATTGTGGAGGTATCATCCAGATGGATTGAGAGCATTCACTAGAGAGGAAGAAGCACACCCACATCCGCAAGCTTAGGCAAGAAAAAGAGAAAAAAGCAGTCCCAAAATATAAAATAAAAAATAATAAAAAAAATTGTGATATTTTATTTTTTTTTTTCTATTCGCTGCGGTTTACGCTCAAACTGACACTACTATCGTGTCTATCATTGTTGCCACTACCATCCATGTCGGCATTCGAAACCGCCGATCCTGCCGCCCAAGCTGCCGCTATCACTACGTTCGCAGCTGCCGCCGTGCCCACCGCTGTCATCGCCCCAAGCCGCCTCCACCGTGTCCACCGCTGGCGACATTGAAGCCGAGGTCAAAGCCCAACCACTTCCATTGCTTTGAGAGCAAAAAAAAGAACAAAAATGATTTGAGAGCAAGAAAGTTCAAATATATATATATATATATATATATATATATATATATATATATATATATATATATATATATATATATATATATATATATATATATATTATTTTTTCTTACATAATTAATTATACTAAAAATTTAAAGTCACTTATATAAGTATCGTTTTATTTATCTATTCAAAAAAAATTATGAATAATTAAGAGATAAAAATTATTTTATATCTCAGGACTGACATTACCATTAAATTATATTTATAATTATTAATTTTAATATCGTATGTTGTTTAAATATAAATATTTTAAAATTTATTTTAGCACAAATATTATTATAAATTAATCATAATTTATTTATCCGCTGCTGCGTAGTGCGGATTCTATACTAGTATATATTGTTTCATACTTCTACTATATATATATATATATATATACAAAATATAATTTGACGGTCCTCCGGTATGACGTGTCACATTGGCGTGTGTTTTGCTGACGTGTCGCAATGCTGTGCATTGGGTGACGTGGTTTATTTTCATTTGCCATCCTGGGTGACTCCTCGGTTCCCCCTACGCCAGTTTCCGAAGCGGGTGAAGCGGCCCGAACCGGCCCTCTGACTCCTCGGTTCCCCTACGCTGGTTCCCGAAGCGGGTGCCTCCTCGGTTCGCCCCGTGTTTGACCCATTTCTCCCGTGCTTGACCTAATTCCGAAATGGTGTCTCGTATGTATGTATGTATGTATGTATGTATATATATATATATATATATATATATATATATATATATATATATATGACTGTTGCAGTGGCAATTGTAAAACAATACTGGTAAATATTTTTAAATTTTTTTAATCTACTATAATATAAAAATAATATATTTAGCTAAATATGCTGTCAAACTTTGATTAGGTTTTAGTGAGACCAAACTCATAATTTTTTAAATATTTTTATTACCCGTCACCTTAAAACGACAAGTAAAATTTATTTCATCCTACAATAGGTAGGGTATAAGATGTACACCGTAAATAGAGTGTACAAAAAATATTAACTATTTTTAATAAAAAAATATTTTTATTTTTTAATATTAGTTTATGATAGGAAAATGCTACTTGTACACCCGTAAGGGGTGTACATCTCACACCCCCACCCATCTAAGGGTGGGGGTATGATGAGGGGTCACTTGATGTGACCCGTAAAAAATATCGACACCATTAAATGAGTGAAGTTGTAGGATGTACACCCCTTCGGGGTGTACATGTAGCATTACTCTTTATGATATATGCAGCATATTATAACATGGGAAATGATACTTGTACACCCCATTTGGGGTGTATATCACACACCCCACCCATCCAATGGGTGGGGTGTGATGATGGGTCAATTGATGTGACCCGTAAAAAATATCGCCATCATTAAAATAGTGGAGGTGTATGATATACACCCCTTCGGGGTGTACATGTAGCATTGCTCTTATAACATATATTCAAGAAATAAAAATTTAAATAATTTTTATTAGAATTTATAATTTAACTTGAAGCTGAGGGGGCCGATTCTTAAATTTGCTGTAGTTGAGGACCCATTAGTAATAAGATTTGCATGGGAATGGAGAGTAATATTTAAAGTTTGAGGGACTTATACGAATTTTTTTTTCCAATTTCTTTTATTTATAAGGTGCATCATCAAAGTGACGAAGCCCCAATTTCTCGAACCTTCTCGGCGAAGAAGCTACCGCCACCGCCACCGCACCCAAATTCCAACCCCCGCACCGCGTCGTCTCTCTCTCCCTCAAACCCTAGAATCCCCAGTGTCGTCCTCGTGGTCCTCCTCCTCCCATGGCGCCTCCCCCGTCCCCGCCGATCCCGGGGAGCCCCGGCGCGCAGTTCGCGCAGCAATTCCTCTCCACCGCGCTCTCGCAACGCGGGCCCTCGGCGCTACCCTACGCCGAGGACGTGAAGTGGCTCATACGCAACCACCTCGTCGCCCTCGCCGGCGCGTTCCCCTCCCTCCACCCGAAATCCGCGCTCTTCACCCACAACGATGGCCGCGCCGCTACCCTCCTCCAGGCCGAGGGCACCGTCCCCATCGTCTACTCCGGCGTCGTCTACAACATCCCCGCCGTGATCTGGTTGCCCGAACCCTACCCACGTTCGCCCCCCCTCGTCTTCCTCTCGCCCACCCGCGACATGGTCATCAAGCCCCACCACCCCCACGTCGATCGATCCGGGCTCGTCCATGTCCCCTACCTCCGATCCTGGGTGTTCCCCTCCTCCAACCTCGTCGACCTCGTTCGATCCCTCTCCCATCTCTTCGGCCTCGATCCGCCGTTGTACACCCGCCAATCGCCTTCCTCGCACTCGAATTCTAACCCTAACCCTAACCCTAACCCTAACCCTAGCCCTAACCCTAACGCGTCGCCCTCCATGTCGGCTTCGTCGAGGATCTACCCGTCGGCTTCGCCGTACGGAAGCGGAGCTCGGTATCCGCATTCGCCCGCTCCCTCGCGGCCGCCCACCGAGGACGCCGCCGAGGTATTCCGCCGGAACGCGATCAGCAAGATCGTCGACAGGGCGCACGCCGAGATGGCGGGGATGCGGCGGACGCGGGAGGCTGAGATGGAGGGGCTGTTCAGCACCCAGGCGGAGCTTCGGCGGCGGGCGGGGGAGCTGTCGAGGGGGCTGGGAGAGATGGCGGAGGAGAAGGAGGGGCTGGAGCAGCAGCTGCAGCTGGTGCTGATGAACACGGATGTGATGGAGGGGTGGGTGAGGGATAACGAAGTTGGGAGGAGGAGGAGAAGGGATGTGGATGTGGACGACGCCGTCCAGCCGGCGGATGCGCTGTCGAGGCAGATGCTGGACTGCACGGCTGCTGATCTCGCGGCGGAGGACACAATCTATGCCTTGGATAAGGCAGTGCAGGAGGGGTCAATTCCGTTCGATGGGTATCTCAAGAGTGTTAGGGCGTTGGCGCGGGAGCAGTTCTTTCATCGGGCTTTGGCCGCTAGGGTTCGGGCCGCACAGGTGCAGGCGCAGGTCACGAGCATGGCCACGCGGGTGCCGCAGTATGCTTCTTAGAGGAGGAGGAGGAGGAAGAGGTTAGTCGTGTTTTACTGTTTTCATGAAACAATGAGATAACTTTAGATAAGTCTTTGTATGGCATAGCTTCAATTCAGTTTATTGTTCTCAGTTCATACTACAACACTTGAGTTTCTTATTTTGGTTGCTCAGTTTGGCTAGGTGCTAGTGAAGATGATTATTCTTCAGTTTTGTGGATAATTGAACCAAATTAAATGAGCACGATCAATAAAATTAAGAAATTGATCTGTATAAACAAATTTTAATGAATTGTGGGATTATCACATACATAATTTTTACAAATATTTATCGTTAAGTTGCAAAGGGCAATCAGCAGAGGCAACCTCAGGATGGTAAATTGTTACAGTCTAAACCATGTGCGATGAACTGAATTGGCTATTCCACAAGCGGGGCATTTGAAGTTCTTTTACAACAATTGGTCTATTTAATGTCTACGTGCTAAAATTGGGTCATTTTGCTCTGCATTTTTAGTATCATCATTTCATTTATCTGAGTAGCTGTTCTATTTTATGTTTCAGGGATCAAACATTGTGCATTAATCTCGTCTGTACTTTCTTGGCTGTGTTAATAAGAAATTTTCAATTATTTGTAGGGCACCCGTGTGTATTATTTCGCTCAAACCTTGACATTGGATTATAACATATAAACATACATAAATTTGATTATTTTGGAGAGCTTTTCATTTTTTTGATTTATTATTCCTATCTTGTGGTTGATGTTGATGGTGCAATTCTGCTACTTCAAATGTAAATTAAGGTCTGTATGTATATGTAATTGTCGTTATCTTGATATAGTTCGTGATCCATTCACGCGTTTGTGGCAAACATACCTTGTTTGCCATACATTTGGAGTTAAAAGTAAGCTCCTCCTCAGAGTTTGAACAGTAAATTTAGCAGGTCAGTTAGCAATACTTTTCTTCGTTTATGCAGATCCGTCATCCCTCACCCACACTTTAGAGGTGTTGGTATATGATCGATGGTTGTGTTGTCCGGATCCCTTTCTATCTAATGCTATGTTGGAATATATCATTGGAAAGTTTCTTGTTGGATAAGGGAACATGCACCCCTTTTGTTCCCTTTTGTTTTCTTTTGCATGTTGTGTTTTAGAGAGCATATAAACAAGGCTAGGGCTAGTAGATATAACCATATTGGCCCCAATTTTTTCTCCACTTTTCGATTGGCATTCAACAAACAGAAATTTTATAAAAAGGAAGATATAATTCGAAGGAACCTCTAATCACCTATAGTTGATAGGCCGGAGCAGTTTAGGAGTAGAGCCGGTATGAAACATGTATTGGCTATTTATTTATGTGTTAAAAATATGCCCAACTTTCTATGCCGTGATAATAGATTCAGAAGATTAATAAGTTGAGTTGGGTGAGCCTAATAAGTTGAGTGGCACTGCGGTCTACAATAGGCCTAACGTCCAGATGGGTTGAGTCCGGTCGAAATCCGGTGTATGTTTTAAGTGAATTGATTGGTTAGCCCCAACGAACCGAGGTCATGATCTCTAGTTGAGCTTTTAAGTGAATTGATTGGTCGAAATCCAGTGTATGTGTATAGAGTGCCTAAACAGTGGCGAGTCAGTATAAATCATGTTCTCCAGTTGATCTTTTGGCTGGGGCTAGTATTGCCTGATAAAATTTTAGGGCTTCCTTACAGGTAACTGATGTGCTGGTTCTCATAGTGATCTTCCTGGTCTGGTTCAAAGCAATTCTCTGATGAGAAGCTGGGAATTTTGTGAGATAATTTTCTATCATAGCAATGTAAATATTTGCTCTTGTTTTCTTGCTTATGCCTTGTTTATTTCTTTTCATGTGCATTTGTGATCTTAGCTTTCCTATTTCATTTGATTTCTCCAGCATTTTGTCTTAGATGCCAGGGGGGTTTTTGGTTTTCCAAAAAATATTTTATATCTGGTTGTTTTTTTCAGGAAAAAATAGGTTTTCTGCAAATTTTTCTCTTTCAGATTTCACGGAAAATACCTCCATGATTTTTTATTTTTTTTTAAAGAAAAAAAAAAAGAAGAAGCTGTTTTCAGATTGTGAAATCTGAGTTTGCAAGTTTTCCCAGTTGCGTAAACACTTAACACATGTGGGCCACACAAACACACCTACCTTATTTTGTCATTTATATTTTATTAATGTGGTATTAATGTGGTATTGCTGTAGACTAATAATGAGGTGTTTCCGATCGATCGACTTTATGTAGATAGTGCAACGTATGTATCTACCACCTGAAAAAAAAAAAAAAAAGAGAGAAAAACATATCATAAGCATTTTGTATGGCTTAATTTGTGGTCGCTGCAGCATTTATTCTAATTTCTGAAGCGCACACACAAAAGGGCCATTAGTCAAGACCATACCCACTCTGTACTCAACACCGCCGAGTATAGTAAATGAGATCTACCAGTGCAAGCAAAGTTAGCAACCTTAACCTTTAACACTTTCAATGGGCAACAAATTCCACCCTGATCCTGCATCCGAAAGTCCGACTTAGCAGCGCGTTTACATCAACACACTGTTGAGGTTCAAAATCGAAAAATTGTAGGTATATTACAAGTTTGATTTCACAGAGGAGTTAGATGAGTATCCAAAAAGACATATGCATCATTAGGAAATATACTCTGCGTCGATCCATCCACCGACGATGCAGAAAGGGGGCACACATGCACACTGCGGAACTGCTGGGAGTGTTTCCGCATCCCATGTATCCTAATTCCTCAGCTCAAATCCTTCACTATAAAATTCGGATACTAACGCTCGAGATGCAAGATCATACTCACCTGCGGTAGTCGGATACCAACAGCGAAATGGAAAGCGGAAGAAAATCTGCACGGGAAGCAATTTATTAGTGTATTCTGCCAATCACATCTTTCGAAGAACAAGAACAAGAGGAGCTCAAAAGGAACGAGGATAACGCTGTCAAAGTGTCGAGCAACTCAATGCCATTTGTCAAATGCGCATAAATGATAAGCAGGATAGTCTATAGTCCATAGATGCTGACTCCAGGCTAATTTGTTTTTAGTGCTTGCAGAATAGGATAATCTTCCAATTAATGACATCTGTCAACAGCTCCAAACAAATGGCCTCCCTCATCTTTATCTTTTCTGGATGCTGCTATTATCTTAACCATTTTCGAACATCAAGTATAGTAACTTTAGTAACTTTGTGAGGGGAAAAAAAAAAGAAATAAAGAAACTACCTAAGCAGATCAAAGTACTCACCAGCAGTAGATTTCAGCGTTGTTATCTTCTCCTCGGACGAGCATTTCTCAAACTTTAACAGCGAACAACCAGAGCTCAATCTTAGTGCTATGTTGTCCTCGATTCCTCGAATGGCTTATCTACTTTGAGAAGCTGCAGCAGCAGCACTATGACAAACCAAAAGTTCCGCAGTTTTAGCTGCGCTGGAAAGCTTAACGAGTTTTCCAAGCTTTTATTGGGTTCTGAAAGCAGAACAGCAGAATGCCCTTTCCGCTTCTGCAGGAAGTTAAGTTATTCAAACGAAAAATATTAGTGTTTTTTCAAACAGTCCCACTCAAATAGCGCACTTCTGAGAAGCTCCCCCAAGTGAAAGCACCAAACAAAGCTAAGCTACAGGCTTCGCCTTCCTCTTAGCTACAAAAACCAGAAAACATGTATTATACCTCCGACCTCGCAGATCATGAACCAGGCAATCAATGCAAAACTTTCCCAAAATTGATAAGTATGGTTTGAAATCCATTAATCCAAAAGGTCTTCAATCTTCGTCCTTCATATGCTTACACAACCAATTTCTCTTCATCCAATTCAGGCACAGCAACATCCTCCCTCATCACCCCGCTATATTCCTCTCCGACTTTTGCACCGGCCTGCGCAAGAAGCTCCACTGCTGCAGGAAGCTTCCCATAATAAGACCGAAGCTCATCCACAAGTGGGTCATTATTTTGTTGCTCAGGCACATGCCACACGTAAACTGGTGGGACCAAATCGTCGATAGTGGCTTCTTGCCACGCGTGCTGCCCAGCCCGCATCTGGTGCTTGAAGGCCTGGCATATTCTGGCCCGATGTCCCTTAGGCCCCACCTGAACCTCGGGGCAGAACCCGCATGTCTGGACAGGGTATTTCTTCATGAGGTCTAGGGCACCCGATCGCATGTTTTCCCATGCATGCATACCTTCGATGGCGATATCTGCAGGAGAGTGTGCAACTTGGCATGTTAGATATAGGAGTTGCAGAAATTTTGCGAGAGAATTAGACTAGATGATGATATAAAAAGAAAAACCGTCAACTCCGAGAAGTATAGCTTCTTTTAAGTCATTTTTTAGACTCCATTGCTACGTAGAAAGACTTCTAATGTGGATCAATATATACTCACTTTAAAGGTAGACCAGAAAAGGTAGCATTTTGAAGTGTTGAAAGTTAAACAAATTCTAAAACTAGATCAAAGTATAAAATCAGAACACCTCGGAACTTTATACACTGCTTTCCCTTCCTGACGACCAACGTCGTATGAAATATTACAATAGAACTCATTTCAAATTGGTATCGCCTAATACTTCCTTCTATGTGCTAAAATATCGATCTTTCCTAGTTACCTTTTCCTGGTCTGATTTGTAACTCGGGAGCAAATTGTAAACCAAAGTAACTTCAAAAATCCCATACTCACTTTGCTCGGCACTAACACAAAATAAGCTAATTAACAGGAGATAAATGAGTAATTTGGAAACAAACCTTGAACATCATCATCTGATGAGAATGGATGCGAATCGCAATCTCCCGCTTTCTTCTTCCTCCGCCAAAACCCAAATGGTTCGATATCCTTCCCGCTCGAATAATCCCGCGGAAACTTCCGCTCGAAATCGATCATCTTTCCTGCAATACTATAAACCGGAAACTTCCTCCTCTTCGTCGGGTATTCCGGAATATCCACCCCCGCCTGCACGCAAAGCTCAACAATGGCTGGAATTCGATCGACTTGGAGCCGCTCTTCGTGTGAAACCGCCCTACCCAATCTATCATATAGATGAAAAGACTCCACACTCGGAAGGACATGCTCGATCCCTCCCTTAACCCAAACATGCTCCTTCGTCGGCGAACTCCCGGCGACATCGCACGTACGGATACGATGAGGGATTCCCCCCACATGAACTTCTCCGCATACTCTGAACCAGCCAATTACCATCGATCAATCAAACAATAGATAATGGGTAAAAATAATGTATGAACCACAACTAAACTTATGCAGAATTAAAGAAACAGCTACAGGAACTTCACAATGTTCAATTTTATTATCTAAACTTACAATGTATTTGGTTTATACAAGTTCAATATCTAATGGTATTTGACAAACTATTTTGTTATTTCGTGAAATATTCTATAATTCTTGAACAGAAACTTTTAAATTCTAACTAAATTTTCTGAAAACTTGTCAGAAATCGAAAGAAACGTATAAAGTTAGGTACAAAAAATCAAAATTTTTAGAGTTCAAGCAATTACTCCAACATGCACTATATTTCTTTTCTTTGATTTTCTAAATTACTTATACCAAAGTGGAAATGTGAAATTAATTGTTTACCGAATTTTGAATTAAGAAACGAAAATTTTATAGGAAACAAAATAGTTGTGAATATACAACTTTGCACACATAAGAATCTCGCATATAACGCATTCAAATTTGGATTGAGAATCTGATGAAACATACCGACACGCGTGGACGGGGATGGATTCGGCGACCCTCTCCGCGCAACGGAGGAGCTGGTTCCTCGCGGCGAACACCTCGTGGGCGACGGGGACTAGGGTTTGGACGAGGAGGCCGTTCTCGGGGGGGCGGAGCGCGGCCTCGCGCACCTCGCCCCGCACCGCCCTCCGCTCCTCCCGGGCCCGGCGCTTGAGCTCGGTGACGGGGGTCACCAGCGGCTTCCGCTCCGAGCTCCGGCGAGGCTTCGGGAGGTCGACGAAGGAGGCGGAGGATGAGGAGGCGGAGAGCGAGCGCTTGAGCTCAGCTTTGTAGGCTGTGCGAAATGTATTAGGGTTAGGGTTAGGGTGGAGGAGGGGTTGGAGACGACGAAGTGGCCTCAAGAGCATAGTGGCGACCGTAGCTAAGCTGGGGAGCGAGTGAGAGAGAGACCATTTCAACACGAGGGGTAAATTAGACCAATGGTCCCCAAATTATCATGGTTTTGCAATTTAGTCCTCAAACAATCAACTAGAAAAAATGGTTTACAACCAAATATTCGAGGACTAAAGTGCAATAATTTGCCTATCATTATTGTAATTTAACCAATTAGGTGGGCCACTAACAAAAAAAAAAAAGAAAAAAGAAAAAAATAAAGAGCTGAGAACTTGAAATTTCGGCACAAAAATTAACTGGAGGTGGTGGTGCAGTTTGAAGAAGATATGCATCATACACATCAGAGTTTCCTCAGAATCACAGCTCCAGGAGCAATTTTAAGTTGATGGAATCATCTTTATAAACACTAGCATACACATCTAGATAGTTTCTTTCTGTGACAACATCCAGGTGAGAGACATTGAATAGAGAGGCTCGAGGCGCGGCAACGAAAAACACGAAACCATAACTGGTTCTCGCCCGCCGATATGAATGAAAACCATAACATCCTGTGTCGTCGTGTTCCTCGAATGCCCCAACTCTAGTTTGCAGGGTGGGTTTTCTGTAGGTTGGCCCCGCGTGGAATTGCGGATTGAACGAAGAACATGAACCTCATTTGCTTGTACAAACTTGGTCCTTATTCCTTGGTAATCCACCGTCGGCCCATGATTGCGTATCCGCCGCCACGACTCTGATCGCTGCCTTCGCCCCCGCTTTCCGCGCTGGCGTATCCCGATCTCTTACGATGCTTTCTTCCCCTGCCCTCGCTATCTCCTACAGTTCCGTTCAGGAGCGGGTCGTCTATCCCGCGAATGACTTTCCTGGTCGGCGATGATGAACCGATGCAGCTGTCGTCCTTGGTTGTTTGCTTCCCATCCTTGTCGTGTTTTTTAATGTTTCGTGATATCTTGTGTAGCTTCTCGTTGATCCGTGTGAACCCCTTCTCCATCGGCTCCACCGCGTGGGTGACGGTGAACTTCAAGTCATTTACGATCTGAAACGTTTTTAAGGCACGCAGGGTTTGTTAGGTTTTGTATGAATTACGAGATCCTGTGTGAGTCAGAAACTAACTAAAGTAGATTGGTTTCATTGTAGAGTAAACCTTGATGTGGAGAGAGAGAGAGAGAGAGAGAGCTCACGCATTCTCCTCCGCCAAGAACAACATCACGAACACTCTCCCTTATGGCCGTTCCCTTGGTATGAGCATCCGGCTGGGGGAGTCTGAGCTTTGTAGGCCGTTCACTGTCCCTAACCTCATCGGGGTCCAAGGGGCAGTCGACAGAAGCATAGTCTCCAAGAACCGCAACACTCCCCGGAAAGCGGTCGCCCATCAGCTCATACGGCTTCGCTGGGAACACGTAGAGGTGAACAATAGAAGCAACACCCATCTGTGCTGGATTACAGATGAGTCTGTTAGAGTTCAGATACACGTAAGAACTCGGTCTTTGGCTCTGCTTTTATAAACTTTTAGGGTAAATATTATTATTCAGCAACTCAAGTTTCTTATAATATCATGTCGCAACCCTGACCCTGAGTCCGTTTCACCGTCCAAAGAAGAAAAAAAAAAAAAAAACTAATCTCGACGACATCGACTATTTCCTGTAAAATGACCACTCTTACCTTGGCATGTGACACTTTTCCCCGACATAACATATGCTAGAGTCTAGTGCTACAGTAATAGTCGCCATTTTACAGAAAATGGATGAAGTATGGAGCACGTTACGTTACATTATTATTTTGCAAGGCAAAACAGGGCCAGGGATGTGATACCGAAATGTAAGAAAGTTAACGGAATAAATCGTTGAAGCGAAAAGTTTAGAAATTAAGCTGCAACACAGCGAAACTACAGGGACCGCCCACACAGCTTACCAATTCTTTTAAACAAAAGACGAGAGAAAATGAAGTAAGAGTACCTCTATACAGATGATGAAATCCTGAATACTCGACTTAAATTGTAACCCTTGAGCTATGGGGCTTTTAACCAAGCCCCAGCTATAAAGAAGTGCAATTGCCACACCTTGCCACCAAGTCAAAAAGACGATCGATTTGAACACAAGGAACTTCGCGAGAGGCTTTATATGTGCTAGTTCATCCTTTATGGCAGCATAGAACTGAACTAGACAGTACAGTGCCCATGACTGACTAAAATTGAGTACCACAGCCATGTAAGGGTACCTAGAAATTTACATAAGCAAGTAACATACAAGCATCAACAAAATTACCAAACTGCATAACTCGTCGATAGATATAGACATGAAGCTACTTGAATATTTTTCTTCTCTTTTTTTTTTACTGTTAACCTTGCCAGCAAAACAAACGAATCAATAAAATATGCCCTCACTTTTGAAATACCTCTTACCCGCAATTCCATTTGAATTCTCCTTCACAGTACACCCCAAAAGCTTCAAGAATCACCGCTAAAATAGCAGTAACAGTCTTTATTATCATCTGCACAGAAAAGTAGAAAACTGCCACGATTTACTTTGTCAGATAAATATACATATAAAGTTAAGGAATCGTAGCGGATGTATGGCCTACATACATATTGAATAATTCCAAACTTAATAACCAAATAAAACCATTCGCCAAGCCTCCACTGTTTTAGAATATAATTCATTGGAAATGGATGCTTGATAATGCCCTTTTCAGAAGCATGTTCTAACAGAGGAGTGTCAGAACTTGAACCACCCTCCCTCTCCAAGAATTCAACTGTTCTCTCTTCTCCACCTAAACAAGAGGAAGATCAAAATTGACGTCACAGGTAACAAACACCGACTAGAACCTAAACAACCCAGAAAATATAATAAAATAGTATTTGTGTTCCACGTGTTTTTAACATCTCTAAAATCTGCATCCAGGAAGCTATGCAATTTTAAGAACAAAAGAGAAAGTTGTTTTACATGATGTCTAAATTAGAAGCATCTGAACCAAACTATACTTTGATTCAAACATTGGTGAGAGGTGAATTAATTCTTGATTGTATAACTTATTAGACATTTTAGCACCCTAGTATTGACGCTTTGCCCATCTTAAGCATGCTTACGATAGAAAGCCCAATATAGTTTAAGAGCGAGCTCATCAATACTAGAGATAAAATAATTTATTGAAAAGAATATGCACAAATATTTTTTTAAAAAGGGACTTATGCAGGGAGAAAATCAAGTTTGAGATCCTTCAGGAGAGACATACCTAAGCAAGCAACTAGATATCGCCCAAAACAGTACATGGCAAAGGCCTCATAGCAATCACGCAATATCTCAATATCCACACTAATCGATGGATTCACCAGTGACACATACTGCAAGAAGAATGAGTTATTAGTTCAGTAGATTGCAGATGTAACTTTGGAAGATAATGTAAAGAGGAAGCTAAGCAAGATTCAAATAGATCGCAAAAACCACATAATTTTATGAGTAATGAACGGAATAGTAGAAACAAATGTCAAAAAACATTATTGGCACAATTGCCAATGTCACAAAAATGTAGGAGCCTATATAAGTCAATGCCGACGGATAAACTAATGTGCTTTGTTAGAGAATACCTGATTATATGGGTCAAAGGTGATAAAGGAACTTCGTAAACTTATTTATAATTTCATGATTATCACACAATGCTTAAACGTGAACAAATTGGTCTCAAAGTAAAATAAAATAAATAAAAAAAAATATTGCTCCTACTTTTATGCAACTCAGCCAATTCATGCTTGTGCTGTCTTTATCAATTATCTGTAGGAAGTAACATCGTAGCATGACTAGAATAGAACCGCAAACACTAATTTAAATTTAGGCTGCAAAAAACCATTTAGTAAACATTGGGAGCTTCAAGAAGATCTTCTTACAAACTTTAGGTTATGTAGGGTCAAAGCTTTAAGATTATGCTTGTAACGACCCGACCCACTAGTAATAATAACTGGGCTTAAGCATTTTGGGATGTGATTTGGACCCAACGGGATTTTTTTTTTTTGAATCAGAGTTTAAATCATTTCAGGCGTGAACAAATCGCCACATGTATAGTAAATTTCCTGTCCAATTGGACAGAGCCTTTCCTATACATGCACGGCGATCTGTTCACGCCTTAAATGATTTAAACTCTGATTCAAAAAAAAAAAATGTAGCCTGCTTTCCAAAACTCGGGGCGTGACAATGCTAGCTCTGAAATCACAATCTAATCACAAGTAAAGCGATACATCTCCTAAAAGAAAGAAACACAAAATCAGCATCTTTTGATACACTTGTTAAGACATAAGTGTACTTCAGCAAACACAAATTTGAATTTGGGTTGCAGAAAATCAATTAGCAAACGTTTGTGTTGGCTATTTATTTACGAGTTAAAATAGGCCCAACTTCCTGCCTCGTGACAATAGGCCCAGAAAATTAATAAGTTGACTTGGGTAAGCCCAATAAGTTGAGTGGGGTTGCGATCCACAATAGACCTCACGTTCAGATGGGTTGAGTCCGGCCGATACCCGTGAGCGATGTGTATGTATGCTTTAAGTGAATTGATTGCATATTTCTAATAGCTCGAGCTTTTGGGATTAATGGTTAGCGCCAACGAGCAGACAGTTTGGAGCTTCAAGAAGATCTTCTTACAAACTTTAGGTTATGTAGGTTCGAAGTTTCAAGATAATGCTAGCTCTGAAATGACTATCTGATCACAAGTAAACCGATACATCTCCTCATAAAAAGAAACACAAAATCAGCATCTTCTGATACACTTGTTAAGACATAACTGTGATTCAGCGTCTTACCGACTCAACAGCATAACACGGAACCATAAGAATAACACCAATCAGAAACTTCTGCTCCTGAAAAGAACACAGGCAAAAAAAATAACATAAGATTGTGAGAAATCCAACTTAAGAACAAAGTATCAACTTCATTGGGATTAAGTAGAACCTCAGGATTCTTGTAAGCCGAGAGATGATTGAATAGAAGAAACATCGACAGCGAGAGCGTCGTAACCACAAAAACCCCGGCGATTATGGTGGCCCATATTGGTGGGGAATATGACAAGAGCCGCATATACAATTGCCCAATTAACTTCATATGGTGAGGCACCCACAGAGTACTAAAAAGTCTCCTCATTTCTCATCCACAATTCATAAATTACAACCAAATCGACGAACACAACACAAATCTGAACTAAAAATTCCCAGTTCTCTGCAACTCTAGTGATCAAAAAGAAAGAGGGGGTGGCGAATTTATGAATGAATTATTGTGCGCGCCCAAATTAACGAACAGACATAGTAAAAAGCCTTAGTAAAAATTCAACCTTTATCACAGGTTTCGACCTCATTCCCAGTATCTGAACTCCGGTAATCAAAATATCCAAATATTACACCAAATTATACACAAAATTGGATGTTGCGAGAGAAGTAAAACCAAGCAAAACAATTTGAACTTGATCGGCGAACGATCACGTCGCCATTACCCATCCAACACCAAGCTAAGCTTCTAATTAGATCTTAAGCTACAAAAGAAACAAATCTAAAACTACAAATTGAGTAAAAGGGAAAGGGAGCGATTGGATTTGGGCGTACTCTACAAGTCAAAGCGGTGGAGGAGGAGGAGGAGGAGGAGAAGGAGAGGAGGAGGAAGAAGAAGGGGGAGAAACGTGGAGATTCGGGATCGGTGGGCACCTCGTGATTCGTGCGGGATGATGCGCAGCTACTAGAAGACGCGAGTGGCTAAGGGCCACCATAACGATGCCCTAACGGGACGGGCTGGGGGATCGGACGGTTCAGATCGCGCGCTGGGGAGACGTCGGGGATTTGACGGTGATGGCGATGTGGACCGGAGAGGTAGTGATCTACGGAAATTATTGCGTCCACCCGGTCTATAGACCGAGTTCTTAGTGTGGGCCCATTATTGAAAAAAAGTCTCACAACTTTATTTATATTTTAACTTAAAATAAAAATGCATGGAGACCCCCTCACCTATTTGATATTCGGAGCCGCCCAACTTTAAGTTTTGATTTTTTATTATTATTATTTTTTTTTAAGAAATGAGTAAGTTTAGTAAAAAAAAAATTAACAACTTTAATTATTTAAATTATATTTTAATGAATAAATTAGATTAATTAACTTAACTATTCAGTAAGAGTAACTAACATAAATTTGATAAAATTAAAAGGCAATTAATTATAGTTAAATATTAATGAATTGTCGATTTATAAATAATATGAAAGTATTATAATTGATAATGTGTAATAATTAAGATGATACATTACTTCTATTAATTAAGAAGAACATTCATTCCCATGCTGGATCTAAATACTAAAATTTAACAAAAATACTAAAATTTGACTGATTTAGTGACTAAATTAGACTACATTTATTGAATGCCACATGGATCTATGATCTATAAATAGAATGATGATAAAAAAGAATTTAGCACATAAAAAATCATTTATTTCTTATTGAATCAAATCCATAATTAGCAAATCAGTAATCCCCTGCATAAACTAAAAAAAAAAAAAAAAAAAAATGATAGAACTACACTTAAATCCAATCAGAAATTAAACTTCCCCAAATTAAAATGCAATCAATCAATCAATCCACCACCACATCACACTTCTCTCCAACATCTGCAACAGTTGTTGCATTCTTCTACAATTCACATCCCTCCCCATGAAGTTAGTTTCCGTAATCACAAATTAAAAGTTAAATGCTTTGAATTATTCCTCAGTAAGAAGAGAAGAAGAAGCATTAGATGTTGTTATTTTTTGTCCCCAGTAAAAAGTGTGCAGGGTCTAATTTTGCAGTAAACCCATACTTAAATGTGCTGTATTTTCTATGTACACCAGTGAGCTTCCCTTGTCCTGCTTTTTGATGAAATTCCACCATGATTTTAGAGCATTCTCTGCATATATATATAAGAAATGTAACAAGAATCAGAGAAGTAGTGTAAGTAGTTCTTCTTTTTTTAAAAAAAAATAAAAAATTCAGAAGTGTAACTCACAGAAGCTGATCTTCTGAGTATCTTGTGTGTAGTTCACAAGCTCTATCCCAGTGCTGGTACCCTTGAGTTGTACATTGAGCAGTGTAAACTGCAGCAGCAGCTAACAGCGAAGGCCGGAACTTGAGCATGTCGTATTCGACGAGGCAGAGCTCGACGATGAAGAAGGAAAGAAGCTCTAGCTGGTTCAAACAAGCAAAGAACACATTTTTTTCTCAGAAATGTTCAAATTATTTGAATTTTTTTTTAAAAAAAAATGTTATGGACTTGAAAAAGAAGACCTTTTTGTCAGATTGAGCTGCTTTAAGGAACCTTCTCAGGAAGACATAAGGAGTTGGCACTGACATCTTGAACTGCAGTGTGTTGACAATCAACTTCTCCTGTTTCAAACATGATTATTATTGCATTGATCTGATTTTACAGGTTACTCATTAATTGCAACAAGTTACTCATTAATATCAACACTCTTTTGAATCCTAGTTATTATTAGTTGAGCTAATAAAAAGTTTACCATTTCAAGCACTTCTTTTCGCGTGTATGCGCGATCGGATATCAAGATCAGATCCTCCACAACCGGCACGGTCACTTCCTCGTACTTGCACGCGAGAAGCATGGCGGTGACCCCGACTAGCTGAAGCTTCTTTCTCACGACGGTTTTGCGCGCCAAGAATCGGTCTATGATGTTCACTGTGAGGAACAATGTCTCATCCATGAATTCAAACTTGTAGTGCACCTGCACAACATGTTACGAGAAAATCAATAAAGTTGTAAAATTTTCGACATAATGATGCGACATTATTGATAATCCTCACCTCTATGAGCCAGTCGATGAGAATCGCGCGCATCTTTTCGTTGACGTCGAACTGGTTAGCCATGTAATTAGGAGTTACACAGCCTGAGTCCTAAACAATAACACATGGGAACAAAATTTAGCCACTAGATCTGCAGTACTATTTCTGGAAATGATTTCAAGGAAAGTAGTTATCAATTACAAGTTTTGATTTTTTGAATGCAACTACTATATATAATAAATGAGTTCAAATTTTACCTCATCTTTTCTGTAAAAGTTATAAATGTCCTCCACATAATCAACCACTGCCAGTGGGTTTTCAGAATCGAAGCTGTCGATGTCCGGAACCGTCGAATCTTCCTCTAGATCTTCCATTTCAATCTCCTTTAGCTCAGTGCTCACCTAAGATAGTAGTGTTCAGTATAAATTGATCAAATCTCTATACTTAACAACATGAGATTCAAATTCAAAAAAATTCAAAAAAGAAGTTAATTTCTGACCATTTCTTCCATCATTGGTAAAGGAAACTCATCCCCTGATTGGTGATCTTCCGCATACGCAGCGGCGGCGTTGGAAGTGTTAAAAGTATTCGAAATTTGAGCTGATGCTGCTGATCTCTTCTGCCTCTCATTCTCAGAGGGTTCCTTCGAGAGCTATTACATGAAAAGATTCAACAATTCAACTCTTGAAAAATGAAAAACAAAAGAAGAACACATCTTGGTAATAATAATAATAATAATAATTCCATTATGTTTCAAAACAAAATGTAGTAACCTGGTGACAATTTTTTGCTTTGTTTGCAAGAGTTGCAGCATATTTCCTGCGAAGAACAACTCGTAAATATAAGCAAATAAAAACTTGCAAAGAAAGGAAAAAAAAAATAAGAGCAAATTCGAACCTTGTCATCGGGCGATGTCCTAAGAATACACCTTGGTTCTTAGAATCCATAGTAGCCTTACTGAAAATAATTTTTAAAAAAAAAACAACAACAACAAAAGAAGAAGAAAAAAGATAGATTTGTGAATATATGTAAATTTATCAAACAATTGTGATTATGGTAAACTAAAATTAATTACTCACTCTGATAACCCCCTCTTGCTCACTGCACATGGATAGAGAGGGGCTCCCATTAGATTCTTAATATCCCTCAGCGCTCTTCGGTTCGTGTTCCCCGTAGTTTCCGTCGAAAATTTCACTCCCTCCATAGGAACACCTGTGGTTTAAATTCTCAATGTTGGACGATAAATCCATCGGAAAAGAAACATAGTATAGTTTTGAATGCAGTAATAAGAACAACATACCTTGAGAGCTCATTGAACTCATCGTGCCGCCGACAGCGTTCTCGCCGGATCTATCCATTATCGAAATCTAGGCCCCCCAAGTATATTTACGCACCAAAAACTCTCTGATCAAAAATCGCAAACTTGGTGCCTCTTGGTGACAGATCCAGGAAAACCAATGTCACAAATGCATCTAAGAGCCGAAAATGAGACGAACCCAGATCGCGGAAACGGCTACAACGTTCGATGGGAAAAACAAACTCACATCCCCAAGATCCAATCTTTCCACTGGTGCCAGAGAGAGAGAAGGGAGAATGGAGCTCTCTCTCTCTCTCTCTCTCTCTCAAACACACACACACACACACACACAACACACACACAGAGCTGGGTGTAGAGGGGAGATAAAAAGAAGCCAAAAAAGGGGGGGAGAAATTCTCTGAACCAAAGGAGGGGGATAGTGACGTAAATAACGGATACATGTCCGGGGAGGAGGAGGAGGGGCTTCATTTAAACGCAACGGCTAGTTGAGCACTAGCCGTTGGATAGAGAGGTTGGAATGCGACCCGTGGGAGGGGCGGCTCAACGGCTATATTCGGTCATGTGCTTGCTCTTTTTCAAAATTGTAGGTTTTCATTATGGCCACCACACCCCCCCCCTAGTGTTTAAGGTGTGTACGTACTCACCTTTTTGCCTTTTTTTTTATTTTTTTTTTATTTTTAAATCCCAACATACCACATCAGCTACGTACAATCAATTAAATAATTTTTTTAATATATATATATATATATATATATATATATATATATATATATATATAATAAAATTATTTTTTTATAAATTATGATGGAACGAATGAATTTTATAGAATAATTGTAATTGTTAAGATTCTACAATATAAGTAAGATATGTGACTGGCACATTCTAGATTTTCAAATATTAGTTTGCTATATCTGATTCACTGTATCATTTATAAAAAAAAATTATTTTTTTTCTTTTAATATTTTTATATTTTGAAGTTATAATCATCGGTGCTTTTATTGTTAAAACTAATCCTACCTTGTTTTCTATATTCGATCTATCTATCTATCTTTGAGATAAAATAGTATCAATATCTATTTTAAGCTCTCTCTCTCTCTCTCTCTCTCTCTCTCTCTCTCTCTCTCTCTCTCTCTCTCCTCTCTCTCTCTCTCTCTCTCTCTCTCTCTCTCTCTAGATATCCTGAGTTTAATCAATGTATTGTCGTTATTAAGATCAATTCCAAATTATTTTCTATCATTGATTATTTTGATATGCATTTTTATTATTGTTCACCTATTATATATATATATATATATATATATATATATATATATATATATATATATATATATATATATATATAGCTAGGTTGAAATATTATTAATAGTATCAAGTTATTGATGCTATTAAATTTTTAACCATTGGATTAAGAGATGTGTGATTGAGATGATAGTGGGCCCCTTAGATTTAATAGGTGGTTGAAAAATTAGTAAAATATAACGGGTGAAAATAATTAAAAGAGTTAATCTAAGGATAAAAAACTTGATAGCACCAAATATTTGGTACTATTGATAGTATAGTAGCCGGACTATATATATATATATATATATATATATATATATATATATATATATATATATATATATATATATATATATATATATATATAGTCTGATTAATTATTATGTTTGTACAAGCACCAAGCAATTAATACTTGTAAGTTTTCTATCGTTAGATTTATCTTTTTGATTAATTTCATCATTTACATCATTCTATTCCACCAACTACTTTCTTAATTTAATGGGCCCACTATCATCGTAACTAGACATTTTTTTAACCAAAGACTGAAATCTACAAGCACTAATTACTTTGTACTTTTAAAAATATAAAATCTTAATTATATATATATATATATATATATATATATATATATATATATATATATGTATTGTGATATTAAGATTGTGATACGAGAAGCGCACCATGCATACATGTGGTGGCATTAACGTACGGTAAACTAATTGCATGTTAATTTTTATTATATATAATCTTATGGATAATACTTATCCGGTGCACTACTGATGTGGTGCACATGGTGCAGACGAAATTTTCTTATCCTCACAAAGGTATAGAGAAATGTTACACGAAATGTTGTTTTATGAGGTGTGAAATTCGAACTCCTGCAAATTTAAAAACAAAGAAGTTGAATTTCGTTAGATTTAACAAACCTACCTAAGCAATACTAAATTATATAAAATAATTATTATTTTATTAAAATTTAGGTTATGTTACACATCTGTGGACTCGAGACATTTTAGTAAGTTCAAAAACGTGAACTTGAATTGAGACTCGAATTCAGAAATCCATACTCTAACATCATATTAAACTAGTGTATTATACCGTCCGATTCGGTCTTAAAAAAAAAATGTATTAATAAAATATATTTTTATAAAATTTTAAATAAATATATAAGAGTAAAAAAAATTTTACATCAAATTAATAATAAATTAATCCAAAATATATAACAAATCTATATGTTTAAACTTAACCATCCAGAAATAAATAAATACATTACATATTTTCGTCATTGAGAGTGAGAGGATAAAACCTAAAGGGCGAGTTATCAAAAAACCCTTTTTGTCTCACCCTCCCTCGTCCTAAGCTTTATTCGGCCTAAGCGTACTATATTGCTTTATTATACCCCGCATCGGCGAAGGAGGCAGTGGAACAATCTCTCGTACTTCACCCTCAACGCACTTCATTCTAAAACGAGAAGGGTCGAGTTGAGTCAGATTAACATGGATTAAGAATTGGAGAACTTGCTTACTCTTTTTCTAAATTCTAAATTTGAGAGAAACAAAATTATAAGATGGTGTTGGGGTCAAAAAGTGGGTGCACTGCGATCGGCCCCTAAAGGTGACCCTTAGAGATGTCGAATTCGTCGCGTGCCAACCGATCAAGCGATCGGGCCGAGAATGGGTAGCTCAGCCGGGTTCTCCTTTGGTAACTCTCACGATCGTTCGACTTAGAATAGCCGAATCAGGTTTACGGAGGTAGAGAGGGATTGCTGGCCGGTTAGACTTGGGATAGCCGAACCGATTACAAAGATAATGATACGGCTAAGGAGCCGATTATAACTTTATAGCGCAAGATATGCAAATAAAGACACGGCTGATAGGCCGATTAAATCTTTATATTGCTTGGAACGGGAATATAAGAAAGAAGGTAGGGATAGAGAGATTACAAATAAGCCTACTCATATGAAAACATTAAAAGAAAGCGGTAAATGTAGGTATGAAAAGTTAAGTTAAGCTATTCCTAGATATAAAGAAGTTGGGGTGGTACCAGACTTACGAGGTTGCCGGACCCATTTTCTTTCGATGGTTCCGATATTTATATACATCCCGAACCAAGTTGTTGGGCGCCAATTTGAATTATCGGCGTTAATTGGGGGAAGTTATTAGATATTCAGCAACCACTTCCTTTTGAGCTGAATACCTTCAATTAGAATAGTAGTCGCTTTCCCCTTGTCAGGTTCATCCCCTTGTCATCGCGCCGAGCGTGATCCTCGGTGCTTTCCAGTACTAGGCGTGCGGCTTGCCGTTTCAGGTCACTTGCGGAATTCACGTCCAAATCTCGCATTTCTTCCTTCCAAGATCTTTCCCTTCTCGGCTCAAGCAGCCGAAAAGCTATCTTCAACTTTCGCCTCCCTTGTTGCTTGACTGGACGGTTTGATGTCCTTTTTTGGTCGAAGTTGACCTTGGATTTAAAGTGACGGTCTTTTTATCGGTAGCTCTTTTTATCGGCTGATGCTTTCAGCCGGTGATATTTATCGCGTGCTATATTCTTACGCGACAAAGACCAGCCTCAATCGAGATGTGGATCTCCTTCTTCTGGCTCATTCTCCTGTCGGCTGATGTTTGTCGGCCGACGGTATTCATCACGTGCCGCCATCAGGCGAAAATTTCGATCTCAACAGGTGGGTCCCACCTCCATTGAATAAAGAGGAGGGAAGGGAAAAAGGCATGACGTTTCATTAAAAAAGAGTTGATAAGAATAAAAAAGAGAAAAAAGTATGAGATAATTAAAGAACACATTGATTATAGTAGTAGAATAGAGAGGAGGAAAGAGAAAAAGTCAGGTTTTATCAAATAAAAGTTGATGAGGGTGAAGAAAAAATTGTCATGTGGCAAAATGTATTAAAAATTCATAAATTTATATAAATTATACAAAATAATAAATATTTTTTTTTACAATTAAGTTGCCATAGAATAATATTTTTAATATTTATATTCAGTAAGCAAGATTGAGCTTTTTTTTTAATGATTCTTCTAATCCCAATTTTTATAAAATTTTGTTATTTTTAAATATTTGATTTATATAGATTATACGAAATAAAAAATATTTTTTTTACATTTAAGTTGTTATAGAATGATATTTTTAATATTTATATTTAGTAAGCAAAATCGAGCTTTTTTAATGATTCATCTAACCCCAGTTTTTATAAAATTTTGTTATTTTTAAATATTTACATCAATTATATATAAAGGAAATTAAATGATTAATTAGAATAGAACTAAATATGTTTAAATGTATTGTTTTTTAGGCTAAATTGGAGAGTAAATGCTATATATGTTGTGCTTTATAATTTATCTTCCTATTACTAAAAATCCATAGAAAACCTTTCTTAATTATGTTGTCGGTATTGCTTAATCTCTTTCGTAATTTTATCATCATCTACTAAACATTGCAAAATTCTAATCAGGATCTATTTGGCCATTATTCTACGAGCAATGCTATCCGTACATCTGATTTCAAAATGTACGATGCATATTTTATCCATCGAGAAATTAAGACTTTTTTACTGATTATTTTAAAATAATCAGTAAAATTCATCTCATCTCATAATAGATAATAATGTGTAAGATGTACACTCAATTTTTAATATACAAGAAGCTTTTTTCTTATTCAACTCTTCTAGCATTGCATATCTCTGACAAATTGTTTAGCCAAAAAATAGAGGGGAGAGAGAGAAAATTCAAAGTTTTTTTTTAAGGATTTAAGTATTATTGGCACGGGCCGTATCCGTCGCGTCGTACCGTGCTAATAAGATACTCGAACGATACAGCACCCGTGCTGATAGTAAAGTTTAATTTTTTTTTTTAAAAAAAAATACTAAATAATTTTTTGTTAATAAAGTTCAAAATATTTGATGAAAATATATAATAACTATACATCGGTATGGATCGTATCCACTGTGTCGTATCGTGCCAACAAGATATAGGCACGATATAACACCCGCGCCGATAGTACAGTTTAAAATTTTTTTTTCTTAAAATTACTAAGTAATTTTGTTAATAAAGTTCAAAATATTTGATAAAGATATATAATAAATATCCATCGGCACGGACCGTATCCACCATGCCGTACCGTGCCAACAAGATACCGGTACGATACAACACCCGTGCCAAGAGTACAGTTCAAAGTTATTTTTTCTTAAAATTACTAAGTAATTTTCTTAATAAAATTTAAAATATTTGATAAAAATGCATAATAAGTAATTAAAAAATTTTGTTGCGAAAGAAAATAAATATTTCATGCCATTATGTGTTGGCACGCATGTATTTTTTATGACCGGCACTCATCGGCACGGCTCGGCACACACCGTACCGTACCGTGCTGGTAAAATTTCGGCATGACTTCATGCCACGACACTTAAATTCTTGACTTCTTTCTATCAGGAAGTATAAATAAAATTTCATAATATGATTCAAATGAATACTTAATCAAATAATAATTTACTGTTTCAATAGCTTAGAATAATATAATGTTGGCTTTAAGAGGTCAGCAGCTCTATTGCGGAAAGACAGATTGGGTCGAGTCGTATTTGAAATAGCATGAGACTGAACTAGATCGAGTCATATTCGAAAAGATTGGACCAAATCTTACTCTTTAAGTGAATTGATTATATTTTTCTAACAGCTAATTATCAATGATATGACGAGTGATATTAAAGTCAAAAAAAAGAAAGTTTGAGGACTAAAGTGAAAGTTAACTTTTGGGTCTCTTGGGATAAGGGGTGGAATGAAAGAGAACTAAAAGTCTATGGACTAAACCGCGATTTAACGTAACGACCGAGTGCCCTTAAATTCAGCCTAACCAAAGGCGCGAAATTCAATCTCCCCCCCTCTCCTCTCTCCCCGACTCCTTCGCTCCCACCCACCCAACCAACACCTCTCTCTCTCTTTCTCTCTCTCGATCTCGAATTAGGGTTAGGGTTAGGGTTTCGCCCCCATTTCCCCTTCACTCGCCTCCTCTCCCTCCTCGCTCCGCCCCATCTTCAAATGACCGATCCCATCTGAAGCCGCCGCCGCCGCCGCCGCCGTTGCCGTTGCCGCCGCCGCCGACGACGACGACGATGACGACGAGGACGATGACGGTGGAGGAGGGCGGGATCGGGGCGGGGAGGGAGGAGGAGGAGGAGGAGGTGGTGGCGGAGAGTGCGATCGAGCGGGAGCAGGACGACGACGAGCTCGTCCTCGAGCTCCTCGAAGCGATCGAGTCGGTGCGGTCGTTCGGGGACTACCGCAGGACGCAGAAGAAGGAGTGCTTCAACCTCGTGCGCTGGATGAAGCTCGTCGTCCCCCTTCTCGAGGAGCTCCAGGAGATCGCGGCCCCGATCCCTGACGCCGCCTACAACCGCCTCAGCGCCCTCGCCAAGGCCTTCGCCGTCGCGAAGAAGCTGCTGCGGTGTTGCCACGACGGGAGCAAGATATACCTGGTTAGGGTTTCGAACCGCATTTTGTGGATCTTCTCCTTTTCTTGCTTATTACGTATGTTTTGTGGCGTAATTGTTTGGATCAGGCGCTGGAGAGTGAAGCAGTGATTGGTAGATTTCGGATGGTGTATGACAAATTGAATCAGGCATTGGATGGGATGCCTTACGATGAGCTCGGTGTCTCCGACGAAGTGAAAGAACAAGTAGCTTCCTCGCCCTGTAAATCGTAACGAATTAGATCGCTTTCTCTCAGGTGGTTTCATGTTGGTTGATAATTGGTGAAGGTTGATATATATATATATATATATATATATATATATATATATATATATATATATATATATACACAAACACACACACACCCACCAATGTAGAGCAAGGATTTAAGTGCCATGGCGTGGGATTGTGCTGAAAATTTGCCGGCATAGTACGGCACGATACGTGTCGGGCCGTGCCGAAGAGTATCGGTCACAAAAAATATATATGTGCCGGCACATAATGACATGAAATATTTATTTTTGTTTAGCAACAAAATTTTTCTAATTGCTTATTATGTATATTTATCAAATATTTTGAATTTTATTGAGAAAATTACTTAGTAATTTAAAAAAAAAATAATTTTGAGCTGTGCCATCGGCACGGAGGTTGTATTGTGCCGGCATTTTGTTGGCACTATACGACACGATGGATATGGCCCGTGCCGATGGATACTTAAATCTTTGATGTAGAGTTAGTATTTCCAGTAGTATTTTACTCACTTTTCTGGCCCTCTCATGCTGCAGAAATTTGAACTTCTTCGCCTTTACGTGTAGAATATTTTCTCTTTGCATTGATATTTGTAATCTCATTAAGAAATCTTTACGAATTTCAATCATGAAAAGACCTTATTGGGTATAATTGATGTCCTTTGGATTAAACTTGCATATAATTCCACTTCCTGCTTGAAGGTGGAGCTGATGAATGTGCAATTGAGGAGGTCTAAGAGGAGAACAGATACTCAGGACATGGAGCTCGCAATGGATCTGATGGTGATACTTGAGAACAAGGAGGACCGGAATGCAGATAGTGCGATACTTGAAAGGCTAGCCAAAAAACTAGAGCTGCAAACCCTAGCAGATTTAAGGGCCGAAACAATGGCAATCAAAAAGCTTATCAATGGAAGAAACGGCCAAAATGCTGAAAGTTCTCAGAAGATTATAGAGCTTCTGAATAAGTTCAAGCAAATTGCCGGTATTGAAGATAGCCGTGCTCTAAATGATATTTCATTGCCAAAATATCTTGAAAAGTGTCCGTCTTTGATGATCCCGAATGACTTCCTTTGTCCGATATCTCTAGAGATCATGAGCGATCCCGTTATCGTTGCAACAGGACAGGTGCTTTAATTAGCTTAATGTTTATACATTTCTTAGTGTCTATTTAGCCTAGCTTTTGGAATAGTTTCTCTATACTAAAATACAGTAGTTGGGCGTTTAGCAAATAAAAAGTTAAGAACGTTTGCTTTGGTGGGAAGCTAAAATGAGCTTCTGTGCTGCAAAATCAAACACTCCAATTTGAAGTTACTTCTTCTGTGGGTGTTTAGCAAATAGGAAGTTAAGAACATTTGCTATGGTGGGAAGCTAAACTGAGCTTCTATGCTGCAAAATCAGACACTCCAATTTGGAGTTTACTTCTTTTGTGGGCGTTTAGCAAATAGGAAGTTTAGAACATTTGCTCTGGAGAGAAGCTGAAATGAGCTTCTGTGTTGCATAATCAGACACTCCAATTTGGAGTTACTTCTTCTGTAGTAGGAAGCTACTGGAAAGATTTTAATTAAAAATTTGTCGTTGCTTCTTCAAGCAGCTTTACTCCGCACTTCATGAGAAGCTCTAGCCAAGCCAAAGAGGCTTAAATATGTTATTCTGACAGTTCAATTATTTTTGCTCAGACGTATGAAAGGCGAAGCATACAGATGTGGTTGGATGCCGGCCACCGGACCTGTCCGAAGACGAGGCAAACTTTATCGCACCTCTCATTGGCACCAAACTATGCCCTAAAGAACTTAATTTTGCAGTGGTGTGAGAGGAATAAAGTAGAACTGCTGAAAAAAGATGCAGATCCTGAACACGAACCTGAGGAAAAGAAAGATGACATCCCGTCCTTGGTCCGAGATCTGTCTTCTATTCATCTTGATGTGCAGCGAAAGGCTGTCAAGAAGATCCGAGTGCTATCCAAGGATAACCCCGAGAATAGAGTATTCATAGCCCAGAGCGGAGGCATTCCGGCTTTGGTCAGCCTTTTACACTATCCCGACTCCAAGATAAAAGAAAATACAGTGACTTCTCTGTTAAATTTGTCAATCGATGAGGGGAATAAGCAGCTCATTACAAAGGATGGAGCAATCCCGGCCATAATTGAGATTCTGAAGAATGGGACTCTGGAGGCTAAAGAGAACTCTGCTGCAACTTTATTCAGCTTATCTATGCTTGATGAGAATAAGGTACTAATTGGAAACTTGAACGGTATTCCTCCTTTAGTAGATCTCTTAAGGGACGGCACTATTAGAGGGAAAAAAGATGCTGCTACCGCTCTCTTCAATTTGGTTTTGAATAACAAAAACAAAGCAAGAGCTATCGAAGCGGGCATCACACTACCTCTACTTAATGTGCTGGGCGACAAGAATCTGGGTATGATTGACGAAGCCCTATCGATTTTCCTCTTATTAACATCACATCCCGACGGCCGTTGTACCATAGAGAAGTTACCGTTTGTAGAAACTCTTGTGGGGTTTGTGAAGGATGGAACTTCTAAGAACAAAGAATGTGCATTATCTGTTCTCCTCGAATTGTGTACACACAGTAATTCTTTCTTATTAGATGCACTAAAATTTGGCATCCATGAGCATGTAATTGAGGTATTGAAGAGCGGAACGAGTCGAGCTCAAAGAAAAGCGAATTCCCTGCTGCAGCTTATTAGGAATCGTGATCACTTTTCATGAAGAATCAGGAAGTCTAGCTTCTGGTTCACTCTAGCTTTGTGTCGCCTATCAGTGCTGCTCTCATTCTATACTTGTGCATTTTAATGTGTAAGGTTCCTTCCTCCACTCTGTGATGCATGAGATTTTTATATACAGTCCTGAAATATTATCTATTTGCATGTTCATTCTTGTAAAATCTGAATTTCATTTCTGTCCTTCAAAAAAATTAAATTACGTGCGCATACTTTTATTCTTGCAAGACTGCCTGCCCCTCCTCCTCTTTCAAAAAAGAAACCTTTCTGATGCAAAACGACTTTTTAGCATGAATTGCACATTGCAGGGGTATATTTGAATTTAGATTTTACAGGGATATAAATGTAAATAAATAATTTTTGGACTGATCAGAATTCCTTCCTTTCTATTTAGGTCTATTACCTTCTTCTACAGGCTTCAACGGTTTGATCATGCTCTACTGAATTGACGATTTGGGAACATCTGGAGAGTGGATGGCGGAGAGTATAGATATCCCGTAAAAACCCTTAGAACCAAAGTAAGCTAATTTCTCGAACAAATTATCTGTATCGCTTGCTGCTACTGTAGAAAGAAGTATGGTTTTCTGTTTATCATTTAGCAGAAAACGTGTTGTGTGAAAACTCATGTAACTTTGTTTCTTATAAAAGATGCGGCATTATGTGATAATGTTGATGATTTCCTATCTTTAGATGAGTGAGAAGGATTTGAATCAAAGTTAAAACTCTTGTAGAACCTTTACTGGTTGTGCATAGTTTTAGATGGACTCAGCTTTTACGTCTCATTGTGATCCTCGTTTATCTGCTCAAATTCTGGCCCTGGATTGGTGTAAATTGCGTCATGATCTCGCAACAGTAAGGAACCCTCTCATGAAGGAACCCTAAAAAAGATCTGGATTTGGTACAACCTTGTTGTCTTTAGTACAAAACCTTTTCCTGCTTTGCTTTCGCCGCATTTGTTTTCTTTGGAAAAGCCTTTGTCCTCTGAATGCCTACGCGTGTTCCGTGATCCGACAGCTTCTGTTTCTGCATGATTTGCTCGATTCTTTCGCTCTTCCTTATTTCAGTAGCCAGAATAAGAATAAGCATGTACATAATTACACTCGGAAGAATAAGCATGTAACAATTCGGCGTCAGATTTATCAGAATTACTTTAAATTTGGACTCTGTACTGATCCTGATCAAAAATAGAGCTGAACTTTGAATTCTACGGTTGCGTTGCATCGCATCACAAACTGCTGAAACGATGTATTTGAGCAGCGCTTTTGCAGAATCTCGCAAAACCAAGAGTGCCCTAACTAGTTTCTAAACTGTGACAGGATTGGTACTTGTTTATGCTTACATGAGCACATAATTAAACAGTCATTCTAACTCACACTACTGTTTAAATAAGTTGCATTACGATTCTGATGCCAGTGATACAACTAAGAATACTTTTATTACGTAAACAGTCCATTTATCTCCAAAATGAACTAGGCTTTCACGATTTTACGACATCACCGTTCACCTTATATTATAAAATTTATAAAATTTAGTTACTAAGAAAATTAAATAGATTAGATCAAGTTTTGCAATGCGGATCATCAATTATGATGTCATTCTAATATCGTATCGTTAGAAACAACACCAAAATAAGCTGTTTCGTTTTATATTTTTAAAAAATTATTTATATATTTCAAAATTTTACAATTTTATTATAAAATTTAGTTTATAGAAAAATAAAATAGAATAGATCAAGTTGTTTCGCAATTCGGATCATCAATTATGTTGTCATTGTGATGTCGTATCGTCAGAAACAATGCCAAAATAAACTGTTTCATTTTATATTTTAAAAAAAATATTTATATATTTTACATTCTATATTTTATGGAAAATGCTATGTGTACACCCTTTTCGGGGTGTACATCATACACCCCACCCATCTAAGGGTGGGGGTGTGATGATGGGTCACTTGATGTGACCCGTAAAAAGTATCGCCACCATTAAAATAGTGGAGGTGTATGATATACACCCCTTCGGGGTGTACAGGTAGCATTGCTCATATTTTATTAGTCTAATAAATATAGGAAAATGCTACCCATACACCCCATTCGGGGTGTATATCACACACCCCACCCATCCAATGGGTGGGGTGTGATGATGGGTCAATCGATGTGACCCGTAAAAAATATCGCCACCATTAAAATGGTGGAGGTGTATGATATACACCCCTTCGGGGTGTACATGTAGCATTGCTCATAAATATAATATTACTCACTAGTCAGATGTAATCCATCCATTGAATAGATGTAACCCACTTGATGCGACACTTTTACGTAACTATTCCATATTTTGTTCAAAAGTTCTAAATATTTTATATATATTTTTTTACCTTGCTATTGTTAGTAAACCAGTTGAAAAATTAAATATTATATTTAAAAAAATAAAAAAATAAATTTATCTAACTGACTAATCAAGATTAAATATTTAATCTATAATTAATTATATTTTTCTAACGGATATTAAGGGTAGGAATATATATGAACAATTTAAACTTTGTAGAAATACATCTACAATTCGATACGTTTACGGAAAGCTATATAAAATTAACCAGTAAACGGATCCAAAAGGCAACCCAATTTGCTTCAACTTTTCGGGTCAGCCCGTTAAGCCCAATGAACTTGAGTCAGTGTGGGCCAACAAACCCAATCAGCCAATTTATATTAATGGGCCTGGGCCGGCCCAATCTCAGTGATCGGATATATACGTACACAAAGCACGAATAAATCGACCCCCTCTCTCTCTCTCTCTCTCTCCTCTCTCTCTCTCTCTCTCTCTTCTTTTATCCACCGCGAGAATAAACGACCGGAATAGCGTATTCCGAGCGGAATAAGTCCCCGACCACAGCGATCGATCGATTCGCCATTGTTGGTGGAGGTGATCTCCACTAATCCCCGCTCGATTCTCCCTAATTTCCTCTCTCATTTCCCTTTTTCGCTCCTTTCCAGCTTCCTCTGCTTGGATTGCTCGTGGTTTTGTTGTGCTCTGTGAATCATTGTGCATAGTGTGAGATTGGATGTGATTCGTTGCGAGAATTGTTACATAGGTCGCAAAATTCGATCGCTTTTCATTAACTGAACAGCTCTGGGCATCGGATTCTTCTGAATTTAGTTGAATTTTAGTAGATTTTTTGTGAAATTTGGTGAAGCGGCGGAGAATTTGCTCAGATTCTTTTTCTGAAATTGCTTGTGGTTTCATTGTGCTTTGTGAATCCTTATATATAATGTGAGGAGGTTGGGCGAGTAAAAAAATAGGTAGCAAAATTCGATCTTCTTACTCACTGGGAAACTTCTGGGTATGTGATTCTTCTATTTTGGTATGTGAAATTTAGTGAAGAAGAAGAAAATTGGGTATAAAAAGTGCTGTTTTTGATATTGAGAATCCGGTTTGAGATTGTGATTTCGGGGTTGTTCTGCTTGATTTCATGTTGAAGCAAGATTACCTTACTGTAATCTCATTTGAACTCGCGGCCCTGGAGATTCTACGGAGTCTACATTATAATGCCTAACTATAATCAATTGCATTGGGGATTTCGTCGAAATTAATGGCTTCATGAGCTATTGGTTGTTCATCTTTACCAGAATTTACACTTTCTTTAACTAAAAAGTAGCTTGAGTAGAAAAATTTTGATTGAATCACTGATTAGTTTAATGGAATCCCCAATTCAGTTGACTGAAATAGCTCAAAAGAAAATGATGACCCGTGGTATTGTATATGATTTATATCTTATCGGCTATTTCATCTTTCCTCTTTCATTGTTTTCTTATCGTTTATAAAACTACCTACCGAATTCACTGCATATGCATTCTTTGCAACTTGGCGTATGAAGAGAAGAGGGGACAACAAATTGTTTTCTGATAATAGTGACAATTATTTTTGAATCAATTACTTGATTGTTAAGTAGATCAGTCCAATTGATCCATAGCTGTGACCTTTTCTGCCTCAGTTGCTGTTGAATGAAGAACTTAGATTGTCCGATTCACTGAGCAACATAACTCAGTTCTCTTTGATTTTCAGTAAAATAAAAAAGAATTAGTTAGTTATCTTTGTTAAGTGCGTGAACCTTATGTTGTGGCGTGCAAATTTTCTTTCAACTTTGTTATCTATGTTGTATGATAAGAAATTAATTAGGTCTTCTACCAAATGCTCTCTTTATCTTCAGACATCAATATATCAACTATATTACAGGTGTATATGATAAGTGATTTGTGATGCTACTAACTTTTCATTTTTTTTTCCTGTGTACTTTCTAGTACCAAGACCTTTATATTTGGTGAGCTTCCTTATACATCGGGGGTGTTGCCGAAGCATTACCAACGTCTTAGACAGGTACTATTGATTCATACAAAATGATACTATTGATTCATACATTGTCATGCCATTTTAAGTATGCTTTCATTTACCCTAGTTGCTCTATCTTGTATTTCAAAGCTTATGCGCTTGTTTATGAGTCTCTCTTATTCAATATTATGCCTGTAGCAGCAAAGCTTTTTGTCTTTGTGCACGGAGTCAAAACAATAGCTGCGCAGAATTGTTTGGTATGATTCAGTTTGTGCTAAATAAAGATTCACCACAAACGACGACTACTCCTAGTTATCTGTAAATTACCAGAACTTCTGGTTTGAGCATTGATTGTTGGGATACCAGATATATCCACAGGATTCTTTGGTAACATGCATAGCAAAGTGCCAAAGTTGTACTAAATTGTGAGCTGACCTTTTTGTTTTTCATGAGGACAAATTGCGAAGCTAAAAGCCGTCTAGATGAATTCCATAGGGAGGAAAGTGTAGTCTTATCAGGAAAATAGAGGTTATTGATTTGATTCAATCTTTACATCAAAGAGATATTTGAGGTTCAGAAGGGGCCTCGCCCCAAAATAAGAGAGGCATCGATTCTTGCTAGAATTTTTAGATTAACATCTAATATTCATAAAACTAATCATCATATTGTCTTGCAATGAGTACAGTATTCGGTGCCTTCTTCTAAAGTTCTAAAGCATAGGGTTTGTTGTTAATCAATGCTTTACCTAAAGCAGATAAGAATTGGGGTTCCCTTAAACATTCTAGAAAGCATAGTAACTGTTAGCCTCAACAATTGACATTGTCAAGATATTTTCATAGGGATTTCTGCAAAATAGTGAAGAATATTTATTTTATACACCAGGGTTTATTATGATGGCTCTGAAGATGGTTCAGCAAGATCGTGCTGAAAGGTAAGTAAGAGAAAAGGAAAATGCAAGTGAAGTTTAAACTTGGTAGGATGGATTTAGATTACATTTCTCACCTCAGAGTCAGTGATCTAGTATTTGTTAAGCCCCTATGACATAATCGAGAGAAAAAAATTACGTTTGTACATGTACGTGCATGCACCCACTCATATTTACGTAGAAACATTGCAAGAATTTATTCTTGATTAGGCATTGTTTGTTTTGTTAGCATGTTCGAACTTCTCGACTTGCTAACAAGCAAAAAAGATTTTCATGTGAAGACCATTTTATTTCCATGAGCACGTCTTCTGATTTCAAACACTGCATGAAGATTGCCTTCTTTTCCATGGCAAGTCAACGACGCATAGAACTTACGAGAAAATATAAATTAGGAAAATCCCATAATTCCTTAGCTTCTTCTTTCCATTTGTATTCCTCTCTCGCTCTTTGTTGACCATTCTATTGCTTATTCTAGGACATTTGTTTTCCCACAGCTAGAATGAAGATAAACTCAAATCAATTCAGTGGCCAGTAGTTTCATTCCCATGGCTGCGGGAGAGAAGCAACATGCGACCTTGTTGAAGAAAGGGGCTCTGCAGGATTTGCTAAATGAATCTAAAAATACCGTAACATCACAGGAAAATTCTCCACTCGCGAAGGACAACAAAGAACTCAACTCAGATTCAGAGAAAACAGCTGGTGCCAAGAGGCACCAACCCGAAAACAGTACTCCGCAAACACTCGTATACGTACGTAGGAAAGTTGAAAACGATCATGGCAAGAAAAACACTCGTTCCAATGTGGAAAGTGTAGAATCTCTTGGACTAAGTAAAGTTGACGAAGGCGGAATAAAGGAACAAAATGTACAAAAGAATCAGAGCGGCGATCATAAATCGCCTTCATGCCCTAACTATCCTCTTGAAAAGCCAACTAAAGTTGACAAAGATGGAGTACTCGAAAGACCAAGTAAAGTTCACAAAGAAGGAGTAAAAGAACAAAATGTACGGAAGAATCCAAGTGATGAGCCTACATCGCCTTCTCGCCCCAACCATCCTCTTGAAAAGCCAAACGCTGGATTATCGGCATCTGAGCCGAACAAATCAACAGGTACTACAGGAACTCCTCCGCTGGCTGACTCGCAGAGACCGAGTAATCAAGACTGGGAGGAAAGGTTTAGTAGGTTACAGAAGTTCTTGAAGAGTCGCGACCAATCAAGCCAGGAGGATTATATCAGAAGTAAGACGCATTTTAATTTACGTTATTTGATTTGGTGGGTCCATTTAACTTTCGGATAAAGCTGACCTTTTGGGTGCTTGTAATTGATTCATTAGTGCTTCGTTCTTTATCGGCGGTCGGTCGAAGTAGGCATGCTGTTGAATTGGAGAAGAGAGCCATACATCTCTTACTGGAAGAAGGTAATCAAATCTTGTCTATCCTCTTGATACTAACTTCTCCTTTTCGTCGAACAGCTGCTGATTCCTAACACTTATTCTGGCAGGAAAGGAGTTGCGCCGGATGGAAGTATTGAATGTTCTGGGAAAAGTTTCACCCAAGGACTATTCACCGGTATTTACGCAGAATGCTTCTGCTTTACAATTGTATTCCCGCAATGAGAAGAAACTAACCTCCCATCATCCATCTCAATGATATAGTTTAGGTTAGGAAATTTGATAACTTGTATTCAAAAGCGCGCGTCGACTATTCTACAATTAAATTTCCTTTTTTACTGTGAAATCAAAATATGCTGCTAGTGATCTCTCAGGGAAGTTCTTCTGTATTTCTCCTTGTGCTGTGACTAGCCTATGCTGCTTTAATTTACTGATGAAGCCTATTGGTTTCAAATGTATTTATCTCAAATAGGATTTTACTATTCTTTGAATCTCCTTATTGTACATTATGTGGAAACTCTCTAATATATATATATATATATATATATATATTTTTAAAGAACACTTGTATCTGATTGACTCTATGATTGATGGTTTCAGTGCTTGATAGAAAAAACAGATTTTTTTTTTTTTTTTTTTTTTTTTTTTAATATTATTATGTGGGTAATTTGGGTACAAAGCATTTATACACAAAAGACATAAAATTACAAGTGCCCCCCTCCCCCCAGAATCAAGCTTGCCCTTGTGCACGCCAATCAAGGCATCTTCTTCCTCCTTTTATTCCTCAATTCATTTTTATATAAAAATTTTAAAATTTTAATTTTATATAAATTTATCAAAATATAAACATTTTAATTTTTTGAACAATACAATTAATTTTTTATATTATTAAAAAGTAAATATTAATTTAAGTAGCATTAAATTTGTTAAATACTGTATATAAAATTTGCTATATTTAAAAAGGCTAAAAAAAAATTTCATTATAATTTTTTTTTTTTTTTTTAAAGGAAAGGACATATTAGTTATTTTATATAAAATATTATTCTCTATTTCTCTTATTTTTTATTCTCTACTAAACATTATTTTTCTTATATCTAGTACTAATTAATCTAATACCCAACCAAACATAAATTTACAATAATTTCTGCTTGTTTCAAAAGTTATACTTATTCCTGGTATTATTAGTTATCTCTTATATCCCAACCAAACGGAGCCTAAATTAAAAAATTATATCTTTATTTATTTTCATCCTTACTAAATTAAAATCTAAAAAAGGAAAAAAATTCTAGAAAAGAAAAACAATATTATAATCCTTATATAAAAATAAAAATAACATGCATGTAGCAACAAATTAGAGCTCCATAATGAAAGGTGTTATTGGGGAAGCTCCCCTGAAGGTTTTTTCATGCTTAACTTTATCAACTTTTTGTTCCACGTAGCAGATACTCAAGATATCCTCTGTTACCTCTTCACCAGCATGCAAAGCATGAACTTTCATGTAAGGTTAATTTGTACTCCATGCAGCTTGGGTTTTTTTTTTTAGCTACAGTCACTTCTCAGAATTTTTTTTTTTTTACTTTAACTGTAAACATAAAAAAATTTAATCTGAGCATTAAAAGTTGAAGCTCTAATTTTAAGATGCTATTGAAATTAATTACTAAAACATCGATCATTTTACCGATCAACAATATATATATTTATAGGACTAGCTCAGATGATGCTTCTATTTGAGATTATTATTATTATTGTGATTTTTAATTAATAAGGGAAAAAAAAAGTTAGTAGAGCCCCCCCAAGATGATTGAATATACTAAATCTTGTTTTGACAAGTATTTAATGATTAATGTCCAAATTAAGTTGTAATTATTGTTGCAGATTGATAGAGCTTAATCATATTCTTTTCAAGTTGGATTCTATTTAATAAAAATTTAATATTTGCCTAAAATAGGTCTACTTAATTACAAAGGTTCTGTAAATTGCTTGAGCTTATTAACTTAGAAGGCCATTTTATTATGGCTTATATAATTAATATAGAGTTTAATATACAAACTTCATTTCAAATTGCTAGCTAGTAAGCGATGATTAACCGAAAATTACGAAGATTCATTTATACGTAAAAGGAGTTAAGGAGTGTGCTAATTAAGCACTAATAGTAGCTAGGTTTATGTGGAACTCGATCGATCTCCGTTACAATACGCTGACACACGACTACATACGAAACAAAAGAAAACCGCTGATAACCGATAATCAAGCTATTTACGAGTGATTAGTTAGATCTATTACATCGATCGGCACATTCATTTTCTTTTCTTTTCGTTCCTCGTAAACAAAACAGAAGCAATTTGAAAATCGAAAAAACCAATGATGTACGAGAAATGTTCGTTATCGAAATGAGATTAGCAGGACGAAATAGGTTGTCGTTTTCGTCCCTATCGGTGGTCAAAACAGCTAATAATACACGCATGCAATTCGTTATCAGAAGAATCAACATAACGATCGGACTAGTTTGTCGGTTTCCGCACTTAACGGTCCTAACTAATTACTTTCTAATTGAAGTTCACTCACCATAACTAATTAATCATTCACTTAAGAATTTGATCCATCAATCAACCAACCTTTTCTTCTTTTTTTTTTTGGTTGAATCAAACAATTAATGGAAGAGGCATATCAAACTATGCTCAGCTAATATTTCCCCATCTAGCTCTCTCATCACCTTTTATAGGTGCAATATACATTGATTTAGTTTGCCATTATTATTTATTTACCATAAATAAAAACATCTCAAACACTTCATTACAAGATTCCCACCTAAGTAAATATCTCTCTCTCTTCTTAGCTAATTTCCACACTCTCCATCCTAGCAACAAATTATTCCCTACACCAGGTGTACAAGTACGTCTCCTACACCGCACCTCTAGAACGCCGTAATAGAGATCTCATAATAAGAATCATAAACCTCGAACACTGATTTCTTACAGATAAAATGTCGTAAATCATATTTTGGAACAATAATGATCGAATATAAGGCGCAGTTTGATGCATAAGTTTACACTCGGTGCATGGAATAGTCCCCCTTTTTTTTTTTTTTTTTTTTTTTTTTTTTTATGGTCAACTCTGTTCTAAGTATTCTACTCAGTAAAATTCCACAGCAAATCTTACTAGGAATCCCAACACTTTCCCATAATAGGCAACTTGGGAAACGCCGTTTCCTAAGCGTGAAACGCGTTTCCCCCTCTCATCCCACTTCGTGCACCTTAGCAAGAGGAAATTATCGGGTGCACCCGGTGTATGCGTACGCATTATGAGCCACACCTAAAATTTGGTTCAATAAATTAAGGGGCACCTGGGAAAAGTTTCCCACTTTTTTATTTGAGCAATGCTACATGTACACCCCGAAGGGGTGTACATCATACACCTCTACCATTTTAATGATGACGATATCTTTTACGGGTCACATCGATTGACCCATCATCACACCCCACCCATTGGATGGATGGGGTGTGTGATATACACCCCGTTTTGAGTGTACAAGTATCATTTCCCTTTTTATTTATCCCTCTTATAAAATTAAAATTAATTTTATAAGATTAATATTAAAATTTTTCAAGTTCTTTCAGATATATATATATATATAACTATTATAAACAATTATTTTCTTTCAAATATATATATCATTCTATTGCTATCAACTTTTTTTTATTTACTTTTAATTAAAAATTTAAGTATTTATCAGTACGGACGGTATCCACCGTGTCGTATCATGTCAACAAAATACCTGATAAATTTTTTTTAAAAAATTATTAAATAATTTTTTAAATAACGTTTAAAATATCTAATAAAAATATATAATAAATAATTAAAAAATTTTGTTGTTAAAGAAAAAAAATATTTTATGTCATTACGTATGTATTTTTTTTTGTGACGGACACTTATTGACACGCACCATACCGTATCATATCGATAAATTTACGACACGACCCGTGTCATGACAGTTAAATATTTTTTTTTAATTTAATAATTATAAAAAATTATAAGTGTGTGCCTGAAAATATAATATAATTAAATTTTAAACTTAAAACATAAGATATCAATCATTAAGCTTTTTACTTTACGGCCGCGTGGAAGATGTATAATTTTTTTTAATATTAAATAACACTTCTCAATAGAAAAATTAGGATTTTTTTTTTGTTTCGAGGATATGATGCGTGGTGGACCGGGTTCATGCAATAATTTGTGGAGCAGCATTGTGCGTGTGGGGGGTGTTTATGCGACCGCTACGTGCGGTCGTGGGTGGCGGCTAAGTCGGCAGCAAAGAGCAGCAGAAGTAATTTCCAGGGGAAACTTTCGCTGCGCCGCGTCCACCGCGTCATTCATGGACAGTAGAGTTATCCGCCGTCCGTCGTTCGGTGTAGGCTCCAGTGTGGACGGTGGAGATTGGGAGATGGACTTCGGTCCACGGATTCTCTTATAACTTAATTAACCTCGCGAACCACTAAATTAATGAGCAAAAATTAAGAAGAAGTAAAAAAAAAAAAAGAAAAAAAAAAAAGAAAAAAAAAAAAAGGAAAGGGGAGAGACCACGTAACGAATCGACGCTGCGGTTCACTCTCCCTCTTCCCCATTACTACTTTCCTACTTCACAAACTACCCCCACTTTCTCTACTCTCTGTACTCTCTTTCTCTCTCTCTCTTTCTCTCTCTTCTGTGTCTGTCTCTCTCTCTCTGATTTATAGAATGAGCGCGCTCCACTCGCCTCTTCTCCCCCACCACCCTTCGACATTCTCTGCGGTGGGCGGCGGCGGTGGCGGCG